>JARFNZ010164689.1:0-16847 GCA_031763405.1 Balanus nubilus
GCCGATGACGTCAGGAGGGGAGTGATCAAGGAGCTGGGTGTCATCGGCGTAGGATAGGAGACGGCCATGGGGAAGGAGGAGGAGGAGGAGCAACCACTTACCATCTGCTCACGGTCACTCAAATAGCTGCGGAACCATTCGGTGGACTGGATACCGCACCAACCTAGTTTAGCGAGGAGGACACCGTGATCGACGCTGTCGAAAGCCTTACTCAGGTCGATCGTCACTATCGACGCCACGTGGCCTTGGTAAACCTTCTGGGATACCCACTCGACAGCGTCAATCACGACGTCCTCTGTACAATGGCATGGCCGGTAGGCATACTGTAGGGGCGACAGCACATGGTTGTGAAGCAGATAAGACATGAGTTGCATGGAAATGACCTTCTCCGTTATTTTGGAGAACATAGACAGGATTGAAATCGGCCGAAAATTGTTTACATTTGAGCGGTCACCTGACTTAAAGACGGGAGGTACACGAGCAATCTTTCATGTGGTCGGGAAAAACGTGGGTAGATATCGAGCGGTTTATGAGGACCGATCACTGGAAAACACTTTTTGACCGCATGCAGGGGGACGCCATCGATACCGACGGCAACTGACGAGCTCAGACGCCTCATCGTCTCAGACATTCAGCCAGCGTGACAGGATTCAGTACAAGCGTGGCAGCACACACTCTGGGAGGCCGGGGCTTACGGATGGCGCCACCGTCACGCGCGACCTCCGACGCTTCGCTCGATCCCACCGCTGCAAATTACGCTTTGAACTCGTCGGCCTCGCCGATGAATCGGCGTCAGCGGTGGAGGATACGCCGGCTGGACGCATGGCGTGGCTCTTTAGCCGGCCCCAGAACTCCCGGCGGTCGCTCAACAGGCCGCCGCACAGCAATTCCCGACAAGTTTGGCTGAAAGAGCCTCGACACGGTTGCAGCTCCGCCGGTACAGCTGCGCGCCTCCGGCGTTCGACGGGACTCCCAAGCCACCCTTGCCGCGTCGCGGTCCTCCATGGCAGAGGTCAGCTCAGGATTATCCTGCAACTGCAGGGGCAGTGAGGGTGGCGCCGCCGCGTGGTGACGAGCGGGCAGTGCTTGTCAACGGCGGCGTTCCACACCGCCATGAAGGCGGCTAGCTTGCTGTCTACGTCCGGCGCGTCGTAGAGCGGCCCCCAGTCGCCCGTCAGCAGGTCGAGACAGAGGGCGTCCCAGTCGACGCGCCACCACGGCCGGGTGGTACGGGGGGGGGACGCTGTCGGCGAACGGGGCGCTGAGCAGGACCGGCAGGTGGTCCTCGACCGGCTCGAGGAGCACGACGGCAGATGCCGTAATGTCGGTCATGTTGGTGATGATGAGGTCCAGCAGTGTAGGTGTGGGCTCGATGTGCGTCGCCTGCTTCACCAGCTGCCTGAGACCCAAGTCGTTTAGGATGGCACCGAGACGGCGAGCACCCGGTGTTTCGGCATCCAGCATGTTGATGGTGATGTCACCCATAGCGATGACCGGCTTGCCCGTCGCTACTGCTGTCTGGAGCTGCTCCTCGATGAGCTCCAGCCCCCTAGCGACCGGCAGGTAGATGGCTCCTACTACCGCCGCCCGCCGGCCGGGGCCGGTCACAGACTGCCAGAGCGACTCCACCGCAGACTCGGCACCGCCTAGCTCCATCCTGGTGACTCGGAGTTGGTCGCGAGTCAGAATTGCAACACCGCCACCTCGCGGCGCGTTGCGGGATCCACGCGACACTGTGCGGTCACAACTGGCGATACTGTAGCCGGGAAAGACGAGCACTCTGTCGGTGATCTCCGCTCGCAGCCATCTCTCCGAGATGCAGAATATGTCGAGTTGATGTTGCTCGAGGAGGAGGTTTACTTCATCCAGTCGAGGTGTCAGGGACAGGGCGTTGATGTGACCGAATGTATGGTGTTGTCCGGTGTTCGGTGCCGGGGTGGTGGCCGGGCGCCGCGCTGTCTGCCGGATTGTCAGCCGCGCGGGCGTCACTAGCACCCGACCGGGAGGAGGGAGCTCGACTCTGCGACGCGGCCGGTATGCATCGCGGTCGGCCCGGTGTCGTCGTTCCTGTTCCTGAGATGTTCTCTCCAGCGTCACAGGCGCGCTCAGATGTCGGCGGCGCCGGCACTCGGTGTTGCTCGGGCGCAAGTCGGTCGGCCGGGGCTCCAGCGGCGGCGGATCAGGTGGTACAGGTGGGCAGCTAGACCGTGTCGGATGGTCTCGGCCACGCCACGAGCCGCGTCCCCGCCCGGCAGGTCACGCACCGCCAGCAGGTGTGCCCGGTCGTACCCATGATTTGGATCAGGGTCGGGTGGCTCAGACAGACGGCTCTCTACACGACAGGAGCTCCCGCTCCCAGAGCCTCCCTGGTAGCCGTCGGCTGCCAGGCCCGGCCTGTACCGGGTTTGGGCCGGTGGGCCATCCCCTGTGCCAGGGGCGAGTCCAGGGCCCGACAGGGGGATCAGAGCACGGTCGCAGTCCTGGCGATGGTCCGCGTTTCTCGCCCGATGTTGACGAGCTTGGACTGTCCGACCGGCTCTTCTCCCCCGGCAGTGTCGCCTTACTCCGCCTGAGCCCGCCTCTGGGCTGCGGGCGGGAGATTTATGGCCCGTGGGGACCGAGTCCGACGGGAGCCGGACCGGGCCGGACCCGGCTGGTTCAGCCAGGGCGTCGGCGCCGACGGTGGAGCGACGGAGGAAGTCGGTTGAGTTCTTCGGAAAACGGTAGAATTTCCGCGCGATCGGACGGGGGCCATTGCCATGTGATTTCTGACGATTTGGACGAGTAAAAAGAAGACCAGACACTGTACTCACTTATTGCTTGCACAAAAAATATTACTTCCACTTATCCAAAATGAATTATTCTTCAGATGGGATAGAACTTGCGGTTGGCCGACACTTAAATCCGCACGAAAACACTGAAAAACGGAGGAGCGACGTGAAGGGCGGCTGCCGGTGATAGGCGCTCAGCCATCTCAGCGATCTTCAGTTGGGAGAGCGGTTGGGTTTGACCGCCCGATAGTGAGAGCCCGGGTTCGAATCGCTTCGGCGCTCATTATTTGCTCCCGACTGGGATGTCCTGCGGTCGGCGGCAGCGGCCGCACTCAAGGCCAGTTGACGTCAGTGAGCGGGGCGGGCCGTGTCCGGCTATGTTGGGCACGTCAAACTCGCTGTCTAAATTATGCCGGCTACCCGGAATTTCCCAATCGGACGGTAGGTAGAGGTCAGGACCTACGCAACAAGCTCCGCTTATCTCGATTGATCTCGCAAATCCGTCCATTCGAAAAGTTCTGACTTAAAAACTAAATATTTAATTCATTCATTCATTCATTTTGGGCGCAAAATGACCGACGGAGTCGACGAGCCCCCCAAACCCCAATTGGTCCTGCTTTCATTCGCTCGTTCATTCATTCATTCATTCATTCATTCATTCATGCACTCGCTCATTACTGGTTCATTACCTGTGACTAGCTCGCTATTATCTGAAAGTATTTTGCTCGCTTCTCGAACAATGCGTGGCGTGCGATAGTTACCTCGAACCTGGTATTCTTCGTGCCGCTGTGTACAGGTCGCCTGTGTAAACGTTGCTGTACCTCTGCTCCGTTCTGCTCGTTGCCATCAGTTGCAAGTGTGACCGCAGCTCTGTGCTGTACTCCGTGTGACCTGACCTCTCCCACCGGCCGGAGCAGTACCTCCTGTGACCTGATCTCTCCCACCGGCCGGAGCAGTACCTCCTGTGACCTGACCTCTCCCTCCGGCCGGAGCAGTACCTCCTGTGACCTGACCTCTCCCTCCGGCCGGAGCAGTACCACGTGTGACCTGATCTCTCCCTCCGGCCGGAGCAGTACCCCGTGTGACCAGCTGATCTCCGTCACTCCTCCACGTGACCTGACCTCTGCCACCGGTCAACAGGAAGAGGAGGAGAAGGCCCAACGGGACCTGGAGGAGGCCGGCTGGACGTCCGGCACCACCGGCTCCAACCCGGCCGCCTACCTGGTGACCTCCGACCCGGCCGAGCCCGTGACGGCGCCGCCTCCGGCCGGCGGCCTGCCTGACCAGACGGCCGCCGGCGTGTCTGGCCAGCCGGTGGCAGCCACCACCACACCCTAGGCAGCTCCGAGACGACCCAGGGTGACCTGGGCTGACCCGGACCGACTGGGTCAGGGGAGGGCAGAGGTGTTGTCCCTAGTCAGTGAGCAGCCCGGCGAGGGAGCAGCTAGCATAGCTAACGGCATCCCATCCACCCCTACTAGGCAGACAGTCGCGGCGTGGGTTGGTGCGCTCAGCGTGTCGTGGCGCGGTGTGTCGTGGCGCGTGCGGTGGTTTCCTAGGACGAGGCTCGTGTGCAGCTGCGCGGTAAAAGACTAGTGGTGGTGCGCATTGCGTTGCGATCAGCTGGCTTCACGTCGCCAACAACGAACTGATCACAGAGGCTTTCAGCTGGGGCGGCCTAGTCCGGTGGTCGGGAATTTGACACATACGACTGGAGAATCAAATATGGCGTCCATCATTTGTGACTAACTCAGATCACACGCAGATTACTTCTATTTTGATACAGATATACAATGTATCATCGGGGATCATGATTATTGCATAATGCACATTACCTTCAATTAAATCATGCATACATTCCTTTCATGTTTATCCTTTGTGGATACGATCTTACCTATTTTACGCTTTCTGACGCATAATGGCTCCCAGAGCTGGGGTTGCATGTTTTATCAACGGTGCATCATCGCTACCTTTCCAAAGACTCCTACCGCCGCTCCATACATGTGCGTGAAGACACGTTTGGCTCGGCGAACGAAGCTGGCATTGTATTTTCCGTGATTGCGTCCCGCGAGGGTTTAACGTGCGTGCGATTGCTGCGCGGTGCGCGTGGTCGCACTATGGGAGTACGAGCCTCGTGCGTGAAGCCAAGCTTCTCTGTATCGCCAGTAACGGTATGAACTGTGAGCTGGAAATGTTCTGCCGGCAACCGCGACCGGTCCTCTAGTCACAGCGCGCTCTGTCTTATATTACTGCACCTGCGAGAAATTATGGCAACTTTGTGTTTTGCCTATTGATCACGCCTGTCATGATTTATTTATCACCTTACGTTGTTATCGTGTGTGAGATTCGCTAATTATCGGTGGCGGATTGTGTGGTGTTGAGATTGCCTTCATCTTGAAATCGTAGAGTATTGAGATTGCTGTGTCAAATAATAGAAGTGCAGGTTAATAAAACGATCTAAGATCTTATCGACTTTGTAGTGAGCTTTCTGAGAAGCTAGCGGGGGACAGCCCCAGATACTGTTACTCACTGCTGTCTGATATTGGCTGTCAAACTAAGAAACCTGGCCAGAAAGAGCGTACGATGTCCAATCACCCCAATCACCCAGTGTTCATGTCGAAATGCCTCCAAAGAAGCTCACTTCCCGAGACTGAGCGCTGTCGCAGTCCGTGATAGCGTCGAAGAGAAAACAGTGTCATCACACATATAATTTATTCTAGCCAGTCCTTGAGGTACATACAGTGTTGAGGTGTCACGGAGCCGACGTCGGAACACTGGTCTATCACCTGAAACAGAAACACATCAGCCGGTCAACAGACTGCCACAGACAGGAACAGAAACACCAGCCGGTCAACAGACTGCCTCAGACAGGAACACAAACACATCAGCCGGTCAACAGACTGCCTCAGGCAGGAACCTGAAGAGAGACAAGTGGGGCGGAACTAGTGCCGAAGTTGTGGTAGTATTGTAATGGAATCGATATAGATCTGCTGCACGGAACAAACACTGGACAAATCGCAGGCGAGCATGAACCCGACATCATCAACAGTGCAGAAGGTTCAAACGGTTAAATCGAGGCTCAATAGCAAGAAAACGTACACCATGGTCCATAAGACTACTACACCTGACTTTATAAATCCTTTGGAACTCCACGAAACTTCAATCCGTCAGCGTGCAATACCCAAAAGTCAAAGACCGTGTTCAGTGACCCAGTGCGAGTGCGAGTGCGAGTGCGAGCGCGAGAGGCGAGAAGTGGTTCGACTGACGGGGCAGATGCCGCAGGGTGTTTTGACGAGTCCGACCGGCGGCAGCAGGGACTGCTTGGTGCGGTACAGCTTCAGCTGCTCCTGGACCCCGCCGCCGGCCTGCAGCCGCCGCTCCACCTTCCCGTCGTAGATCAGCGTGTCCAGGATCTTCTCGATGTCGGGCACGGACAGGTTCACCTGAGGAGGGCAGCGGGGCAGTAGTGAAGTGACACGCCGCACCACCAACAGGTAGGACCGCCAGAGTGCAGAGCACGCAAAGCAGCGCTCGCATCACATATGATAGATAGGCCGACATATGACAGGCTGGTATAATCTCTCAGCCCCGGCATGGTATGGATTCCCTATAGTCTGCTAAAGTTCCCCCGACATTGTGGGATAAAAATGGATGTAACGAAATGACAATCGACCAAGCTTCCGCCAGGCAACTCATATTTTCAATCAGAAAAGGAAGGACACGACTCGTCGAATGACGACGCTGCACACACGGCTCGAAAACCTGGTTAGTATGAATCTGTACACAAAAAGAGCCCCAGCGCATAAGGCGCGAAGTGATTGTGCTGAAAAGCGAATGTGCTAAAATTATGAAACTCTGTGACATTTCTCGTCTCACCATGCTGCCCACGTGCAGTCGGATGTGGAACAAGACATGTGACAAGACGAGACATGACAAGACATGTGCTAACAGGGATACGTTTGTCGTCAAGGTAATGGAAGCTATAGTTAAAAAGTAATTTATTTCAAATATGTAAAAATTAAAGTGAAATATATATATGGCATAGATACAAAATACAAGAACAAATACAAATTCGACGTTCTTCTGAAGACACACCTCTCCCGCTTCTCCATGCAGTCCAGAGAACCTTGCAATGAAATATATGAGGAGCCTAGGAACAATGTCATCTCTTCTGTTGACGTTCATTTCCGTTGACTTTGCGACAACAAACATGGAAGACGCGGGAATAGTCAAAGCGGAAGGCAATTCATTTGTGAAAAAGTTTCACAAGGACCCAGACGCGTATTTGGGATGGGAGGTAAGTGGTCACTGAACAAGCCTGGCACAAATATGGTGAGTAAACTTCCTCGTATGTCTAAAGCGTTCAGTATTCGTGTTTTTAGTCGAGACACAGCAAATCGTATTGTAACATGTGTATCTTTTCTATTATTTATTAGCAATATCATTACAATGCATTTTTGGTTAATTGGGAGTTTTAGGGGACGATAACTCCAAAGGTCAAAGGTCAATTTGCGCCCATCATTACAATGAATGCGATAAAGTGTAGACCAATCTTGCGTTGCTGAACCTTTGCCTCCAAAACAAATAAGGCACCTCAACAACTTGGGGTTACAGAATATTTCATCCAATTATAAATACATCAACCAAAATCAAAATCACAAAATTTAATCTATCCCCCAAGACGCATTTGCCAAATAAACTCCACAACACTGCCACAGTTATAACACAGCGCGAGCGCGCGCGTTTATGTGGTTTTGTCTCCGTATGTATGCACGCGTGTGTATGTATGACAGGTTAAGGATGACGGCACCATCTGGTTCGAGCTGGACTGCATGACGCTGGACGAGACTCAGTACTGCGGGTTCGGGTTCAGCGAGACAGACGCACCGGCGGGGGGAGGCACCGGACACCACCACGACGGCGAGATCTACACCGCCCACCGGGACAAGGTGGACGACAGGTGGGAAACTGAGACACAGCTAAGACACAGCTGAGACACTGGTGAGACAGGTGGGACAAAGAAGAGAGACAGGTGGGACACTGGTGAGACAGGTGAGAAACTGAGACACTGGCGAGACAGACGGGAAACTGAGACACTGGTGAGACAGACGGGACACTGAGACACTGGCGAGACAGGTGAGAAACTGAGACACTGGCGAGACAGACGGGACACTGAGACACTGGTGTGAAACTGAGACAATGACGAGACAGGGACACGACCACGACAGCGCCATCTACACCGCCCACCGGGACAAGGTGGACGACAGGTGAGACATTGAGGAACTGGTGAGGCACTGAGACGCTTGTGAGGCACTGAGACGCTTGTGAGGCACTGAGACGCTTGTGAGGCACTGAGACGCTTGTGAGGCACTGAGACGCTGGTGAGACAGACGAGACACGTACACTACGATACAGCTATCTACACCGCGATCCACACAGCCACCTACGGACGTTGGAGAGAATGATAGATGTAAGCCGATGGTGAGAAACAGGCAAGATGAAGGTGAAATTAAGACTATAGCCGGTACAGGCGGACCGCTCGGCACTCACCCCGCCTCCAAACTCCATACTGATACCGGATCAGGAGCCGGCAGCTGGACAATGGACCTGCTGCAGGGCCTACGCAGTGCCGCACACACACCACTCGAACTATGACTCCGTTTAAACAATGTTGCAGTACGCCTGGTGGATAATCTCCCCCGTTACTTGGTCTCGTGATTTAGTCTGCAACCCCAAGTGTATTCTCCTGGGTTCTTTGCGGCCCCTGTCCGGCTTGCAGTGCTCATTGAGTCACATCACAGCCCCCTCCCCCCTCCCTGTCCAGGTACGGCGCCGCCAACTGGACCAGTCCGCGGATGGACCGGCGGCAGGACGTGCGCTGTGACCACTGCGGCGTGCTCGACGGCCGGCTGCACGCCACCTTCTACCGCAACCTCAGCACCGGAGACACCGGCCAGGACGTCAGCATCGCCAACAGGACGTACCGCGTCAGCTGGGCCATCGGCGAGGTCCACCAGGGACACATCGGCAGGCACAACTTCACGCCGCGGACGGACAAGGAGTACATGTAAGGTGGGCGGGCTGGCGATGGGCTGGGCGGATGACGCAGACTCGCGAAGGCACAACATAGGTGGCTAGGAGGTGGATGGCAGACGCAAAACCGTGGGCTGGGTCCTGGTCGTCCCCGCCCGGAATGGAAAAACAAGTTGGAATGGAAATACTCTGGCCTGAACATCAGCACTACACTAACGAATCAAAGCGCCAGTTTCGATGTTCGTAATGAAACGACCCTATTGCTAACCATTTTGCTTCTCCGTTACCTATGAAAAACAATCGTCGCACATAATATTTTCAAGACCCTAGTTACAGGCCATCGCCATCGCACTGCCATCTGACGCCGGATCCTCTCCGTCAGGTACATCAACTTCATCTCCCCCCAGTCCACGGTGGTGCCGCGCTTGGAGGCTGTGCCGGTGTCGGAGGCAGTGCGGTCCATAGAGACGGTACTCGTGGCGGCCTTGGGAGGTGCACTGCTGACGCTGCTACTATCCTGAACTGCACTGGTCTCCAGCGTGGTCTATATAGCACGCTTAATCATCGCCAACAAGACGTACCGCGATTCGACCGTACAGATTCGACCGTACCTCAGGTCGAATCTACTTGCAACGCCGTTGTTATGTTGGTGTGTGGTCCCTCCAGACCACTACACGTTGATTGTAGACTGTCGGCTCTGGAAGGACCTGGCGGCGGCCCCCACTTGCAACGCTAGCAGAAGACATCGGATAATGATACATCGACGAGTTCTGCTTAGCAGCTCCCCTTTAGCCAGTAAACATGCATGAACAAACCAGACGTACCTTGCTTATGCCGAGCTCTGAGATGTACTTCGCGATCTCCTTGGATGACGCGCAGGAGAGGTTCCTCACTGCCATGGGGCCATCCTTGCTGTCGGCCGCCTGTTCGGCACGCTGCTGCAGGAACTTGTAACACTGCTGGTTGAGCACCTCGACGAACTCAGACTCAAAGTCCTGGTCCGAGTACCAGGCGCCGCCGGTCACCGACTGGTCTGGCTCGATGTCGTACAGCATGTACACCTTCTTACGGGACGCCTGCCGATGGAAAATATGACGTCAGTGGTGGACGGAAATACAAGAATATGACGTCAGTGGTGTGAGCGGATGATATTGGGGTATGACGTCAGTGGAAATACAAGAATATGACGTCAGTGGTGTGAGCGGATGATATTGGGATATGACGTCAGTGGTGCAGGCGGATAATACGAGAATGTGACGTCAGTGACTCCGGGCCAGACGTTGCGTTGCGTGTGACCTCAGAGGTGCTGCTGTACACACGAGAACATGACGTCAGAGATTCAGGAAAATGACACTGGTCACAATACATTTGAGTGTTACATTATGGACAGACGGTAAAGACGGAGCAAAAATTACTAAAATCATATCCTTAGCCGACATGGTACAGTGACGTATTATAGTCTTACAGCGACTGATGTGACTGATTTGATGAGTTTCTTTCCCTCCATGGTCTTCAACAGTTTGTTCAGCTGGGTCATACCCAGGTTTGACTTGAAGCGAATGTCGCGAATCCATATTCCCTGAAAGAGAAAGGAAGTCATGTCATATTCTTTACGCATGACGGTGGATCCTCCGATGACAAATGCAACAAAAAAAACGGATCAGTTTGCCTTCAAACTGCAAGACATTGGTGGTAACTGGTGCATCGAGTGTTCTGGTCATACTGTTGAACTATAACTAAAAGGCGTTCGAAGTTCTGGCAGATCAAAGTAAGCACCACAAACACAAATAGCTCACACTGTGAGTGCCGGAAACCGCAAAAATCACCATCACACTATCACATCTACAACAAGTTAACAACGAAACTGTGTGTGGACGCTACCGCCTCCACTTACCTTGTTGCCCGCCTCCTCTATGATGCCGTACACGATCTTCTCCTCAGCGTCGCCGCCCCGGGCCCGACCGGCGCCCTTTAGCCGGTAGATCAACTCGGAGCCCTGCTTAAACAGGTCGATAACACCCTGAAAAAACACAAAGGTGCCCAGGTGACAGTACCATCTCGGAACAAAGCAACGTATCCCAGAGAGCAACCAGAGAAATACAAAGCAACCCTTCTGTATACTCGCTTGTTCGAGTACTATTTATGCTGTTAGTATTTGCACCGCTTGCAAAATAGGCACAATCCGACATATTAGATCTGCATTCATTTCCATCCACAAAACTATGGTGGACTCCTTCATATTTACTATCTTACAATATAAGATAAAGTTTTGGGAGTCGCCACGAAAGATAGTTAAGAATATTGCCGGAAAAAATCATATCGGGAGATAAACTATTTAACATTGACGCGGTAAATCCCACAATGGAAAACAAAACCACTGAAGAACGAACCCCTGCTGCATCAGTGCACCACCCACCCCGGCCAGCAGGTTGTTAACGGCCGAAACTCGCTCCTTCTGCTCCAAACCAGGGTTGTCGTTCTGGATGATCTTATCCGAGATGCCCTTCGGATAGGTGCGGCACAGCTCGAGAATCCTGTGGTGGGGGAAGGTGATTCATTTGGCATCAAAAGTATCATAGCCATCTCACGGATATAATGATGCAGGCATACATGGGAGGAATGTCGCATACAAGAACCTGCTGCTGTTGCAACTGTTTTATAACTGTTTCACTGCATACTCCTGAACCCACTGTCTGATACCACACACCACACACTCCTACTGCAGCTGTTTCACAACACAACACATGCTCCTGAACCTCGCTGTCTGGTGCCACAGAACAAAAACTCTTGTTGCAGCAGTTTCACACACCGCACACTCCTGAACCCCGCTGTCTAGACAAACAGGTCACAACTTACAAACCATCCCTCCCAATGTCATGCCTATACTTCTACTTACTGCAGCACAATTCTAAACCAAACCTAAGACACTGATTCACTCATGTGACTAACCATTGACAATATTGTGCAGCCCCAGTGGCCACAACTGTGGAGTATATCTGATGGGGATGTCCAATCGACATTACTTACTCCATTTTTGGCAGTGATCACTGGTTTCAGAAACACATTCAGGCCAAGAAAGTGGACTAGACATCACGCAGTGAGAACTAGATGTAAAAGATCTCTGCTCAGTCCCCACCTTTCCTCCACTGGGCCAGGAGGAGGCTCTCCAGCACCACTACTGGACGCCATGACTGGTCACTGGCCGGCTCACACCAATGGTATCTTCCAAACCTGCAACATGAGAGCTTGGTAATTGACAAGAAACAAGTTACATTCATTAATTCATCTCTGCTTTGGTGACTTGCTCTGGCTACTGAAGGGGCGTCGCCCAGCCAGGCATATGGGGGGGGGGGGGGGGAGGCAGCGGGGAGTCTGGGGGGGAGGCAGCGAGGGGTCCGGGGCCGGCGACATAGGGTTAATGTTAAAATCCTGTGAAACCTGGGGGTGCTGGAGAGGGTATCACGCTGGGTTGCCTGGCCCCAAAGGCAAAGGCCCCCGGCCCCAATAGGCTGTCACCTCAGGTGGTGGCACCAGTGGATTATTGGGTTCACATCTGTGTTGGGACCTGTGATATGAGTTGATGTCAATGAGCTCAGGAGCTAGGACCAACAATGCTCAGCTTCAGGTTTGCTTCCAATTGTCACATTCATGCGAGGTTCACATTGATGCTTTCTCAGGTAATGAGAGGTTATTAAATATCATAAAAACAACACTTCTACCTATTAAGGTTACAGCAATGTCAGTGATCATTAGCTCAGTAAGGAGAGCATGTCTATGACCAACCAGTAGTGAGAGCCTGGGTTTGGTCACTTTGGTGCTCACTATATGTGCTCCTGACCATAATGGCTTATGGTCCGTGGCAGCAGCCACACTCAATGTCCAATGTCAGTGAGTGGGGTGGGCCATATCCTGTTATGTGGGGCAAGCAAAATGCTCAGTATTATTTCAGTTAGCTACATGGAATTTCCAATTAGATGGTAGGGGTCAAGACCCACAAAAGTTCTGCTTAGTGTGGGTTTTGAAACTCATGAATCTGTCCATTTAAAAGGATCAAACAGGTTTGCTTTAAATGTTTGTACATTCAACCAATGAAATATATTGAATAACCCTCTCAATCAGCAACTTACTTAGACAATGACATGCCACTAAACTTAATGAAAATTTTACATCTCAGCTTTTGCTTACACATGATTGTATTGCTAGCAGCTAGAATGGCCAGTAGCAGGCATGTACAAGTACAACAGTATTTAATTAAGGAGGGGGGGAGGGTTGTGGGGTGAGCCCCTCCAACGTTCATGAGAAAATGGTTGAAAATTGAAACCCTTCAATAAGGTGAAGAAAAGGATAAAATCCAGTAGAAAATATTTTAAGGATTTTGAACATTGATGGTACTTTTGGTATTTTTCCCCACTGAGTTCTTGTTCATGTTTGTTGATTTCTTGGTGGGTTAGGGCGTGTAGCTTCCCAACTGAGTTGAATGCTTCTCCCCCAGCCCATAGAAGTTTTCATACTCCCCTTCCCATGCCTACATCAGCCATGGTTGGCAAAGTTGGTTTTTATATACAGTTGGGCCAGAGATCTGGTCATCGGGATCTCGTCAGGGACGGACGTGCTCGCCGAGCTCTCGGGTTGCGCCGCTCCTCGTCTGGGTAATCCGTGTTTGCCGTGTCTCATTTAAAAATAAAAAGCCACTTTAATATTATCAGACATCAGTTGCTGGCACTAGGGTCAAGATATCAATTTATTGATGCAGGGAAAGGCTATCAAATTATTGTTATAGGCACTGTGTTAAACAATAAAAAATTGACTCATTTTGACAACCTATCAATAAAAGCACCTGTTCCCCAAGGAAAGTTGCCATTCCCCAAAACAAATCTTACCATCTGACAGTAAATTGTTCACTTCACCAATGCAGTCATGCCTTTAACTGTTTGTGTCTTGCTCATATGTTTATTTTTGGAAAGTTGAAGCATGACTGTGTGGTGAAACAGAAAATCAAATATGATAAAGCAATTCTCTTCTAAACATTTCTAACATTTTGCTTTTAAAATTACAATTTTTGAAAATAAAAATGAAAAATTATTATTAACTTTTGATTTCTTAAATAAATATCTAAGCTTCTAAACAATAAAAGCAGTCAGCTGATTGTGTCACAAAATTGATCTAGGTTGGCTGGAGGATCAAAAAATTGACACACTTTTAAAGCAATATTGCATAAATGACATAATATTTTAGCATCCAGGTGACTTAAGCATAATGAAAGTTGTGATGCATGAATTGGTATGTCATTTATCAAATCACCTTACTTGATTACCTCAAAATAGCTGTTTGTATATCAGACATTTCTTCCTATACCTTCAACATTAGACTGGATCAAAAAATTTATGCATCAATAAATTGATCATTTGGCTCTAGTGCCTGCAACTGACATCAGCAGGAAATTCTGGATTAGTGCCCATTCTAAAAGCATTTCACTTAATAAACTTATATTTAGGTTTTTATTTTGATTAAGGTCAGAAAGTTGATTGTCTGCCCTGTAGCTCAGTTGATAGAGCACCAGACTCCCAGTAGTGAGAGACAGGGTTTGAGATGCTTCGGTGCTTGACATTTACTCCTGACGGGGATGGCCTGCGGTCGGTAGCAGCGGCCGCACACAATGTCAGTTGAAGTCAGTGTGTGGGGCAGACTGTGTCCGGCTTTGTGGGCACATTAAACTGCAAACTTTATTCTGCCAGCTACCCAGAATTTCCTGATCGGATGGTAGAGGTCAGGATCTGCGCAACAAGCTCTGCCTAGTGTGGGTTCTGATCTCGCATAACCGTCCATTCAAAAGATTCAGACTAATTTTTTCCCCATAATAATACAAAAGTTATGGGAAAGGGGCAAAAAGCAGCTTACACTCTTCTGTTTGTTTTATTTAGAGGTAGCCTCCCCTTGCTCCTCCCCCACATTTCCCAGCCACTGTCATGCTAAACATGGGATGTCTGATAACTTCTTGTGAAATACTGAAAATGCATGACTTGAAAAATGTGATCAGAAAACCATGACTGTCATGATGTAGACAAACAGCAGGAATATAAATAAAATTTGAAATGTTAGCTAAAGCAAAAATGCATGGGTCTCATGTAGAAGTGGTCAACCTAATCAGCAACAGCTTACCAAACAACAAAAATTGTATAATATTGAGATATCAACAAAAATAACGAATATCGAGACGACCAAGGTGCCCGTTGTTGAGAAAATGGTGTCCGATATTACCTAAATTATCCTCGTTATATGGTATCAAATACCCCCGGTTACACCCAGCTTATAGTTGTTTTAGGGCTTTGATTCTCGTTCTTGTTCTTTGGCGGGCTAGGGCGCGTAGCTGCTGAGGCTCAAGCGTCCAACAGGGCTTCGATTGATAGAGCGCCTAAAAGAAAAACGACTCGCGTTTGGCGAAATGTTTTGACTCCGCTGCGGGACATTTGACTATAAATTTGATCAGCGAACAGCTGTTTATCAGGAACTTTATATTTAATAGAATCAAACCTAATGCTTTTAATCTTACTCTTTTCAAGTTCACAAGAAGTTTAGAAGCCATAAACCATCATTTGGAGTATATTTACAGAAAGAAGGATTCGGAAGATATGCAAAGAGCCCATAGAAACAGCACAATACAATTTCAACCGGTAGGTAGTGACATCTGGTAAAGGGCGGTCAAAGCTTGCACTCCGTCCAAAACAGCTGACGGAAGAGCGCGGGTCCGATGAGGGCATGAGCGCGCGTCGTGTCTGGGGTTGCGTGGGGCTTGCGGTGGGTATATAGTTTGTGAGTAGCACCGATCAGCCAGTATTAGGAGCAGGCAGAATCCTTGAGGTTGTGGAGCGTGGAAAGGCGCTAGTCCATTCTGCTCTTGAATGATTACCTATTTTACGCAGGAGGCCGGGAGACACTCTGCCTTCTGCGCCTACCGCCAATGACGGGTGGCGGGTGCGATGGCCTCAAGTTATAAGGGTTCTCGGCAAAATATGAGTTAGTATTATGATAACCTCCCTGACTTTGTCATTCATTCTGTCATCCCCTTCTAATTAATTCTGCTTTGTCGCTGATTTAGATCTGATGCTGACAGAACAGTCCGTTAGTCGTTATACCTATGCCTACTTGTGATTCGTAAATGAAGTTCCTAAGTTAGGATATCGCAGTGAAGGACAAATCTAAAATGTGGGTCGTGGAAGGGATAGGTACCGACCGTGGTTTACATATTTGCTTGTCTGGGGGCGTTAGTGATCACCGAAAGGTGGAATGCCTGGGAGCCATCGAATACCTTACAATTTTCGTTAATGAATGTCATATCATAACATTCCTCATCCTCTTAACCTCTACCCTAAACACAAATAGAATGTCAAGATACATTGGGTTTCCCTGCTCATTGGCAAGACGTGCAGGGTTTCCCCTTGGTTAAGCTCCTGTTTTTTCTTCAAATTCGGACTTAGGTATAATGGCTACTAACTATAATGTACCGGCTAATAACATCCCACAACAAGGTCGGCCTGGACAGCAGCGCATATTGGTCTCCAAACCTTTCCCGCCCGCCTGGCAGTCTCACGGAATGTGTTAGCGATGTACCGTTCCGGTACTGATCTGTTCCATCTGGGAGCTTCCCCCCCCCCCCCTCCCCTCCCTCTCTTAGCTGTCTCCCGGTGGGAGCCTGCGAAGTTTAGCCCCGCTCTGAGCGGTGAGTATGGACCGCCGGGAGCCGATCCTTGACTCATTCATTCCCTTTGCGGCGCTGTTGTCTCGGCTCCCAACACATTTCACTCCTAAGTCCTACAACTTAAGGTCGGTGAGGCTGCAGCCCTCTCTGCTGATCTGCCGCCTTGACTCCTCATCGTCGGAAACCAATGGTGTCGGTGGGTCAGCGGAGCCAAGCCCCGCACTGGCAACGACACTGACCCACCTTCACCTACATCCACTGGCTGATCCAGAACGTCGTTTCTGGCGCTGTTGGGGGGGCATCAATCCCAAAAAGTTTCTCGAATTTCAGAAAACCCATCGGATATC
>JARFNZ010164800.1:0-16834 GCA_031763405.1 Balanus nubilus
GAGAGAGAGAGAGAGAGAGAGAGAGAGAGAGAGAGAGAGAGAGAGAGAGATAAAAAAATACTGAACGGGGTGGGCTGACAAACGCTCAGAGAGACTGGACCAGACTGAGTCGGTCTCGGACAGTCCGAGGCAGACCGACGCCCGCGCCGTACCAGAGGCGGCCGGCAGACATGGTCGGACCGTCCCGGCTCGGACCACCGGGGGTCAGTTTATCACGGCTGCATCGGCTGCTCCGCCGGCCATTTCTCGTCCTCGCTGCGGGAAGCCTCCGGTTTTTGTCCGTGATAAGGTAATGGGAGAGCCCGATATGGGAGAAGATTCACCGAACGTGAGGCGATCATCCTCGGATACTCTGAAGCGGAGTTTGGAAAAAGAAACATGAGGTCAGCCTCAGCTCATATTTCGTCCAACGCAATTGCAGATGTTATTTGGTACAAACTACAAATACATTTATATCCAACTATTCTGTTCATTGTCAGGCTTCTATATGAAAATGACTGTTGCAAGGTCAAGATCTGAGGTTTACATGGTCATGAAGCACGGGACAGCATGACGTTTTTAGGTCGGTGATTCGTACGGCTGCTATATGATAAATCCCCCCACTAGATGCGATTTCTCGCGTCACCCGTCGTTTAATCTGGCGTCTGATTACGTCTGGCGCGGTGCGCGGTCTCCGTCGCCCACAGGACGGCGGGCCCGGTCTACATTCAGTGGCCAGCCGTGCGCCGTTCATCAACTCAGACAGCAGCAGAGCGCCTACAAAGAGAACACGGCTCGGACCGTCATTACGCGGCTCATTCCAGCTTGCATACGGTCAGAGACGGCCGCAGAGACGGCCGGAGACGGACGCCCCTGGCAGAGGCCGCGCCCCGGCGGAGCTGCCTGCCGGCGGGGCGCGGCGGTGGCAGGGCAAGGCAGCGCCGGCAGCAGGGCAAGGCAGCAGGACCGCGATGCGGCAGGACCGGGCAGCAGAGTCGCGCGGCGGCGAGTTATGTGCTGTGCGGCGACCAGGCAAGGTCAGAATCAGGCGCTCGACAACACCTGTTTAGCACCGCCAGCCGGCCGGTCGTCACGGGTTCGTGAGATGAATTACCTTCATCGCGCCGGAGAGTTTGAGTCGAGACCGCCGCCGTCGCCGCCGCCGCCGCCCCCTGCTGTTGTGACGCAGCTCCACCAACTATCCACTGGCTCAATAGCCGTGACCAACGGGGCGGCGACCACCCAGCGGCGACACCCCGGTCCCAGACGGTCAGGTGACGGCAGCACAAAGCCAGCGGGACCGCACGACTTATTGATGCCGCCGGAGCGGACCTTAGGCGGGCATTCAGGCACCTCCACCGCCACCGCCACCACCGCCGCCGCCGCCGCTGACTCTGAAGACTCCCGTCCAAACAGCCGGATCTGATGGATGTCTGCCCACAACCACCGGGCTCCATTGACCCACCGCCGAGCCTTTTATTTTCCGCTTCCGTGGAGACGCACAGCGGCGATGTTTGACGTGGCCAGGGGCGGGAAAGGGTGACGTGGCCAGGGTCGGGGAAGCGTGACATGGCCAGGGGCGGGAAAGGGTGATGTGGCCAGGGGCGGGAAAGGGTGACGTGGCCAGGGTCGGGAAAGGGTGACGTGGCCAGGGTCGGGGAAAGGTGACGTGGCCAGGGGCGGCGATGTTTGGCGTGGCCAGGGGCGGGAAAGGGTGACGTGGCCAGGGGTGGGAAAGGGTGACGTGGCCAGGGGCGGGAAAGGGTGACGTGGCCAGGGGCGGGGAAGGGTGACGTGGCCAGGGGCGGGGAAGGGTGACGTGGCCAGGGGCAGGGAAGGGTGACGTGGCCAGGGGCGGGAGAGGCGGAGATGCTGGCTCGGTCAGGGAGGGAGGGGCGGCGGTGAATGTCACAGGCTGGAAGGGCGGCTGTCACAGGAGGGCAGAATTCCTATCGGTGGATGAAGGCTGCTTGCGACGGACGACACGACTCCTAGTGATAAACGCGACGGCAGTCGTTAAAAAGCCGCCGCTGAGAGCTTCCATGGAGCATGGTACGCTCTCCATGATCACGGAGTAGATAGGCATGTATTTTCGGTTCGATTCAAGGTCATAGCTCCCATGGAGCCACTACGATTACCACACATCCGTTGCTGTTAGTTTGCAAGCAAACCCCTCATTGCTCGTTCCTTGCAATCGAAAGCATCCTGCATCAATCCTACCGCGCGTGACAGTTCAGCAACCCACTGCACAGGGACGGTCTCTAGCCTGTCCCACAGCGGCCCACTCCGGCAGCGGGGCTGGGGTGGGAGCCGCTTGAGAAACAGCTCAATTAGCGGCGGCTCCGGCGGCGCGACACCGGCGGGACACCGGCCGGAACGGGTCATAAAATGTCCCACCGCGCGGCGTCGGCGGCGGCGGCGGCGGCGGTAGTGGAGGGCGGGGACGGTCGTGCTGCGATTCTGAAGAGGGCCGGCGCCTAGCCTGGCTACCGCTGCCGGAACGGGATGCCACTAAACGGAGGACGAGGGGACGGGGATGGGAAGAGGGGAGCAGTGTAGAGGGCGGAGAGAGAGAGAGAGGGTGGGATTTGTATGGGGGACGTGGAGTGCGCCAGGGTCGTTGGAGCGGTGATGAGAATGGAATGGCGCGGTCAGACGCGGTCGTTCACGAGTGGCTGGGCGGCCTGACGCTGATGAGCCTTGATACATGGACGGGAAAGGAGAGGACACACCGAATACGGACCGCATGTTAGATACGGGAGAACACGAGAAGGTCAAACACTTGGATGGTCAGTCACACAAGGAAGCTTGTCTCTATCCTGTTCAGAAACCAGTCAGGCTAGACGGTATGTCCTACCCCAACCTGCTCTGGGGTAAACCACGACAGTCAGATTTCTCTGTCGTGACTCATAACACATTATGCATATCATCAAAAGTCATCCACTTCATCGGCCAACAGTCCAGAACCACCCTGACACAGTTTCTGAACGAAACAGCACGAAACTCGACCCGAAACCGCTCCAGATCGCTTTTGCGAACCATTCCGAGTCGGGGTGGCACCCGGACCCGTCTGGGGCCGGAGTGGCGCGTGCTGTCCGCCGTGGACCAGCGATCAGCGACTCTCGTGGCGTGGCTGTCGGCCGAGCGGTCGGATCATCTCCCGATGGCCCGGTGCCGGGGCGGACGGCCAGCCTCCCGGCATTGTGGCACGGTGACTGTGGAGACGGCGGCAGGCGGGGCAGTCGGAGACCGCAGCTGGGACCATTGTGGCACGGGAGGATTAAAACGGAGCCTGACCGAGAGCCATGACCGTGGTACTGAGGTGATGCGGCATCGCGCTGCCACGGTGGTCCAGCACTGGGTTAGCGGCGTATTGCGACACAAGATGGAAGGTGACAACTCGAATGAGGCATGCATATTTGTGTGAACGCCATTTAATATTGTAATACCCCTTCTCGCTGGCCAGTCTGAAAATAATTGAGAAAATTAAAAATGTTCCGTCCAAATTATTTTCATACCCGACACACCTAATGCTTTCATCTTTCGCTTCTTCATAAATCAAACGTCAAGCCGCCTTTCTTCGAGCCCATGGCGAAAAATCGTCAAAACAAAGTGATTTGGTCGCCGTGGAATTGGGCTCCTCCCGTGGCTCTGTGCTGCTCGGCAGGGGTCGGCCGCCTCCTCGGCAGCAGCTGACCCCCCCCCCCCGGAGGGAGGGGGAGGAGGGACCATCCGACCCCCTCCCGCGTTACCGGATGGGCCCGCCATTGACCCCCTCCCTCGGAGGGTCGTGGCACCTGGGGGTGTCTGAGAGGCGTTGGTCGCGGACAATCGCCGTCTGGAGAACGGTACGAGACTCAAGATAAACGATCCAACCCGCCAATCCATGACTGTGGTCGGAAAGAAATGAACGGCGTTCAGAAAGCTTCGGAAAGGGTGGAACCAGTGCATTTAGGAAGTAACTCCCAAAATCTGTATAAACCAGACAACATATTTAAATCTCCTAGATCCGGTAGAAGGGAACATAAAAACAGCAGATATGCACTTACTTTATTTCGTCGTCGGAGGTAGGTATAGTAGGAACTGGCGGCCGGCAAAGCAGGAAAGTGGGTCTCGTCGCGTGCCGTCCCGGGCCACAGCTGTGGACGGCTGTATCACGCACCAATTCCACCTGCACAAGTACTCGGCTCAGCATACAATGGAATGCCGGACGACTGTCCGTTAGAACCTGGCGAATTCGGTTAGCATGATGTCTGGCCGAGTGGGTCGGACGTGCTCGATATATTACGGCGTTCGAGGCGGATCGATACGGTATTAGTGACCAGCACCGTTATGAATCCATCATAATCGGATGTCATGACCAGTGAGCCCAATGATTTGAAACTATACGAATAGTAGGACTTCTTGGTTTGAAGATGGATGGACGGTTTGCACCTGCCTCTTCACCAGTGAGTAAGTGAATGCAATTTTTGGTGTATATACTATATTCCGGGTGAGCCAAAATTAAGTGACTGTTTAAAATGAAGATATCTCTTAAACGAATTTCCGCACACGAATATTTGTTTCTACGTGAAAGCCAGACTCATGGGAAATTGTGTGGCATGAGTTTCATTGCCATTTAAAATGGCAAGGTGGACCGGTGAGCAAAAAACCAAAGTAATTGAATTTGATATTAAGCCTGGTTCTCCGATATCAGCACAAAGCCAGTTTCGTGCTTTCTTTAAGTTCAGAGAGGCACCAGATCGCAGGCAATCCTCCGAATCGCTGAGACGTTCATCGCTCAGGGGTCTGTGGCGGAGAAAAGGAGGGCGGCAGGTCGGGGTCGCACGGCTGGAGAAGTCTAGCAAATCGCCGAGAGGGTGGAGAAGTCACCCAATGTTTCTGTACGGCGTCTGACAAATGAAGTCAGGATCAGTTACTCTTCCACTCGACGCATATTGAGGAATAGGCTGAAGCTACATGCGTACAAGATGCCAGTCGTTCAGATGATTCCTCTTGCTGCACGCGAGAAACGCATGACTTTCTCAAGACGGTTCATTGAGAAGTGCGCGAGGTGCCCAAACTTCCTAAGGAACCTGTGGTGGTCTGATGAGGCGCTCTTTTATCTCCACGGGTCTGCCAACCACCAGAACATGCGCATATGATCGGCTCAGCCTCCTAAAGAAGCCGTAGAAGCTCCGCTGCACTCGCCCGAGGTAACTGTATGGTGTGCCACGGGTGCACAGGGTATCATCGGGCCGATCTTCGTGCAGGATGCTACGGGGGAAACCGTCACAGTCACACAAGAAAGCTATCAACGGGTTCTAGTGATCTTCAAACGGGACCTCGGAAAACGCTGCGGGGATCAGCTGCACCAGCAGTGGTTCCAACAAGATGGTGCGCCTCCGCACACAGCAAAAGTCACGATAGAATGGCTGGGTGAGCACTTCCCCGGGCGAGTTGTGGGGAAAGGTGCAGACGTCGCGTGGCCACCACTATCGCCAGACCTGACCCTCTGGGGGTATGTCAAGGAGATGGTGGCACGCCAAAGCCCTAAAAGAATCGAGGAGCTGAAACGCGCCATCAAGAGCGTCATCAGTCGGATTCCCCGCAAACATGTGTGTGTGCGTGGCAGAGGAGGCCAGGCGTCGTGCTGAATGTTGTGTGGCCCGAAATGGGTCCCATGTAGAAATCCCCTAGAGCAGAGTAGGTATATCGTGAAAGCAGTCTGGACTGCTACAGACTAACTTTCCGTGAATTTAGCTATCATGTCGTTTTTTAATTTATTGGTGTATGACTAGTGGTTGCAAAGTTATAATAAAACAAAATGGTCACTTAATTTTGGCTCACCCGGTATGAGACAAATTAAAGTCGATAGCAGAGCCATGAAGTAGCCACTTGCCTCCATAACATTTTGAGTATTTGTCAGCAGGTCACCAACTATGCTGTATCAAGAGCACTTGCGCCAAGACCTTTGACCTGCATAGGCCACCACATATAATTATATTCCCGGGCGAAAGAAGACATACGACCGTGATTCCTCTTCCGATGAGGTGTTGGACACCCCATCGGGACGATCCCGGCAGAGTGATGCGATTCACACCTCTCCTCCTCTCTCCTCTCCCTCTCTCCGCCCGGGGATGGAGCGCGCTGTCACCGCCGCAGTGCGCCGCTTTCAAGCCGTTCAGAGGCGTGACAGCGCTGACAGAGCGGCCCGACACCTCCCGCCGCTCCGGTCTGAGGAGAGCGGCACAAAAACGGACCGGTGAGGTCAGACGCATGGCCCGCGCGATGGGAACAGGACGGGCAGGAGGATGGATTCACACCTGAGGCACCTGGCAGGTGCCGCTGCCACGACGGTGGCCAGCTTGAGGAGGTATGTCGTTTGGGCGGTTCAATGTTCATGGTGCAAATGGCAACAACTCACATTTCCGATGTGGTAGGATATGCGTCATCGTGGCATGTCGTGCGTCAATCATCGTGGCATGTCATACCTACCTACCGGGTCGAATCACTCACACAAAATGCACGTCTTACCAAAGCGCTTACCCAGGATGTTCGGTTACGATTTGCATCGGTCCTTTGTCATGTATCATTGTATATGAGGACATCGGTGGAAGTCACTTGACTGTACCTGGAAGAACGATAGTGTCCAAATCATATTCTGCTTTACATTCCTTATATTTGGGTGGGAGGTTGAATTAGATGTATTCGCATCCAGTCCTTGCTTTTTACTCACTTTTCATCGGCGTGCATTATATATTCGGTGGGCTCATGAGCACATTAACGGTAGTTAGCCGCCCAAACTGCCATTACATCGTGGACTAGCCTTCCTTTCTGCCTGAATTGTGGCCATAAACAAACCTGTTCCTGACAGGAGACCCGAGGGCGCTGTACGTTTGTGGCCAGTAATTGGTGTTTGGAGGCTTATCAGATGCCAGATGATACCCATATTTGTCAGCCTTCGGATAAAAAGATCCAATCGCTGACTTGAGTATCACTACATTCGTCTCCCGTTTCACCTCATTGGAATGACCTTTGATTCCAACCGATCGGCAGTCCGTTCATACTTGACCACAACGACAGGCTCAAAATAATAATTAGTAGGACCACTGTCAAAAGAGACAGAATTATAACTTAAAAGAATTGGAGAAGGATCTGACATCCGTAGTAAATGTCAGGACCTATTGTGGGCTGAGAAGAGCAGAGAAGCTGACAACTAGAAGTAGTGAATAAGAACAGTATCTAATGCATTCGGTAGTAAACTCTAACCATATTTTACTTCCTTAGACTGACATTGCATGCCTAATCTGGTCACGCTTATTTATCTGACATTTATTCGTGCAGCCTGTGTAACCAGGTTCTGTATAACTTCGAGTCATCGGAATGTAATCACCAATGGTAGAATTTCCAACCACCTTCAGCAAAAATTCGATATCGATCCGTATCATGGCCTCTGATCTACGATTCCAGCGACGCTGACTGATCGTAGGGCGCGTCACTGAGCGTCGTTTTCACGGCTGGTTAGCCCGGTATTACCCCTTCAGCTGCTGCCCAGCACGCCTGCAGCCACCAGCAGCTACGTAATCATCGCAGCCACATTCCGATCTCCACGGGGCTCTCAGTGCCAGCCTAATGACAAACGGACTGCCTTTTGTATGCAACGGCTGATATCCATCACATTATTTACCCCATCCATACCAGTCCGATTCACACCGGCGGCTCGGTGAGGCAATGCTGTACTACCCAGCAGCGATTGCGACTCAGCAGTGCATTGATGTGAATTCAGGGGTGATACCGACCCAGCAGTGACGCTACACTGATCCAGCAGTGGTACCACCCCGGCAGTGATACCGACCCAGCAATGATACCGACTGACCCAGCAATGATACCGACTGACCAAGCAATGCAGCCCAGTGTCACCGACTAGTATCACCTAGCATTACCAAACATTACCTAGCATTACTAGTATCACCAGTCCTTCACACCCGCCGCCGCACGAGCGATCGGAGCTACCCGCCGCCGGCCTCTCTCCTGTGATCGCGGACTGCGGTCACTGCCGCCGCGCCATGGAGCCGACCTGCCGAGCAGCCCGGTGCCGACTCCGCTCCCGGTCCCCGCCAGCGGCCGCCACAAGAGAAATGACCTCGTATTTCGCGCCCCGGACAGGTCCGGGCCAATCGGAGCAGGACGCGGAGCGGGGGCGCCGCTGGATCCGTCAGGAGACGACCCCGAGTAGCGGCCGGCCGACTCCCCGACTCCCCCGCACCGCAGTATGTTATAGTCCACGGGGCACTGCCGCGCCCAGTGGGACGCCGAGCTGGTATCGGACGTATCAGCCACGATCCGGTCACGAAGGATGACCGATTCGGTGCTCGCGATCGCTACGTCTAGTCATACATCAATTAACGTGTCGAATGCAAATGAAGAAGAGGGCCCGTTGGATAATTGCAGGGGAAATCTATCCAATGAAGATCTATTTCATATTTCTGACAATCCACTTCATGTTCATAAATCGACTCATGCATAACCAAGTTCTTTAAAAAATATATTTTTGGTAGTTAATGTTTGGTAGATCATCCGAGTTCTTCTTCCTTCAAGTCAATTATTCGTGCTTGCATGGTTTGCCCACGTTTATGAGTTTGATTCATCCGGGTTACATTACATTACATTACATGTGAATACATTATATACATACAAACATTACATTACACTACATATACATACATTTCCATAACATTTTCATCCTCAACATGTAGTCGGCATGCCCGGGTGCACACTTTCTTTATACGACCGAACAACTCCTTTCAGACGCCAGATGTGTAACACAAACTCATGGAGGAAAATAGCCTTTCTCAGGAGGTGGTGACCCTGAGACCGGCACGGTAACCTGACCCGGGGGCGGCGCGGCCCATTATGAATGAATTCATGCTTTCTCACCAGCGCGCGGTCGCTCCCCTTTCCTTCATCACTCTCTGTCAACCCCAGGCCAAAGCAGCCTTACTCAAATTTCTCCCCACCTTTCTCCAGGCTGCCATATTCATGCGAACACCCGTTTACCGGCCATTGAAAACTCATTTCTGGCGCCGACACTTCCAATTGGTGCCGTGATCGCAGGATCTCTGGTGACGGGTTTTTGCCGTCAGGAACGTCATGGGTGCCGCGGTCGACATTTCATTAGAGCAGCAGCAAAAAAGACGAGAAATTGTGCCGGCACAGGAAGCGTCTCATTATCGTCCAAATTGCGGTGCTACTTGTAGGTGCGGCGGGCGAGGGGCACCCCAGGTGGTCCCTCGGTGAACAGAGAGACCGTCATTTGATACCTCCGTCATCACTGCTGCTGCTGTCGTCATGTTCCATTGAAGCTTTATCATACCGACTACTACGCCGGCTAGATGTTCGTTTAGAAGGTGCACTCGAAAACTATTATTGTGGATGCCGCATGTCAACAACTAACGCTAGCAAATCACTGTCTGAGTTGAATAAGAACAGCGCAGCGTTTAGCTACTAAATATTTGGTGTTAGACTACCATCAGAGGTGCCGACCGATCCCGAAGGCCTTGCCCTCACAGTTCGTGCCCAAACGGCGCATGTATACGTACACAGACGTTATCGTGTTGTTCTGTTCCCCGCTGTATAGCCGAGCGTCTCCAAGACAAGACAAGCGAACATAGCGAACAAGACTGGACTCTCTCCGTCTTTCGTCGCTGCCGGCCGTCGCAGCGTCCACGAGTGCCGTCGAACAATGGGCACGTGAGCGTCTTCTCGATGCGTCTCGGACGGACGAGGGCAGCGGCCAGCGACGCATACAGGGCCATCCGCCCCGTACCCCTAGCAGTGCGCCGCTGCCGCCGCCGCCGCCGTCACCGAAGCGCCGTCTCGACCGAACAGCCTGGTCCAGCTAATGTTTAATTCAGAACGCGATGCTGGTCGGTCGAAAATGCCCTCGTCGCTGACCAGCTGATGATGGAAGAAAAACAGATGTGCGGCGGAGTCAGAAGTCAGAAGTGCGGCGGAATCAGAAACAGAAGTGTGGAAGCATCCGATATCACGGTGCTGCGCGAGCCAAGTTGCTATTTGAGTAGCAGTGGAGCTGCTGTCATTAATGTCATACAGAAATACAACACCCGTGGTATTGATAAGTGTGTTATGGCCTGCTCGTGCAATAGCTTGAATACTTTTTGCGAGCATCCGCAAGCTGAATCTAAGAATCGGTTCTCCTTGGTTACATGATACTTTTGTTCCAACAATGTGATTTTATTGACGTTTGCAAATATTGCAGTTTTAAAGTGCGAGAAATCTCGGGAATGCGACTGATACAATTGTTTTATAATGAAGGCCAGATGGGAGTTTTGGGGTTCAACTGGTGTATATAAAAAACACGACTAGCGTTTATATTTTGCATTGTTGAGATCGCATGGCGTGACTTGTTAAATGTTCGCCATCCGTATGTATATTTTTAATTGCTACATTGTTATGCATATCCAAGAATTCACGTACAAGTTCAGCACTGTGGAATGATAAACAGAGCCTGACGACCTACGGCATTTACACTACTGATCTATGTATTTTAATGTCATACCATTTCACCAATTTTGCGCTACGCTTCGTGGTCGTGCTTCGTATTCATCAACTGACAACTTATATTCGAGTTTGCATCCCTCCTGTATGTATATATTATACATCCGCACGAAGTCTCGGACCTTTGGGTTGTGATACATTTAGGTACTGATTGGTGACCCTAACCAAGAGAGATCAAAATGTTCATCATCATTAGGATATCGGACAAATATTGCAGCAAACGCGACAAAGGTGCTCGAAAGCTGCATCAAGGAGCAAAGAAGTGGTCCATTTGTTGGAAAACATTGGCATAACATTTTCCCAACATATTCCTAGACCAACTTCAGTCATCCAACCACATTCTCTGATGTAAGTACCTGCTCTGCAAGAGCGCGGCACTGCTGTCGCTTCTGCTACGGGGTATTCGTCGAGTCACCACGGGCTCGTTATGTGAACTAATGACGTCACACGCAATCAGCTGCTGACACCGTGAGCGGAGGAGCGGTGGGCGTGAGCCGCTCTGAGAAGTGTCAGCTGCAGTTGCTCCATCTGCCGTCAGATGAATGACTTCCTCTCCTCGCGCTCGTCTTCAGGGTTCAGTTTCTCAATGACGGACGTTGCGACATGTCG
The DNA here is from genome assembly GCA_031763405.1 of Balanus nubilus. Lineage (NCBI taxonomy): Eukaryota > Metazoa > Arthropoda > Thecostraca > Balanomorpha > Balanidae > Balanus > Balanus nubilus. The sequence goes on from JARFNZ010164800.1 coordinate 11,149, forward strand.
CAAATTATTTCGTTATGAAACGTGCGATCTTTTTCAATATTTCACAGTCTTGTGACGTGATTTATCACTCTTGGGTGGCACGGTCCAGCTTTCGCCATTTTCACGAAGACCGGAAAATACAAAGAGGTGCCTGGGGGCGCCATAGACACGGTCTACCACGACCTTGCGTCAGTGTCATAGGGCGCCATTATTGTCACGAGAGCGACATTATTGTCGTGGTTTGTCGGCCCTAAACACGGCAATTGAGTCAGTAGAAGCAGAAACGAATTGTTTACGGTCGTTTGGGCGTCTCGGCGACGACCGGTTCAGGCCAATGAGAAATTCTGGGTCCGATTTGGGCAGCCATCGTATCGCCTGACCTCGAGTGACAAGAGAAATGGAGAGCAGAGAGAAATGAGCCTCCCAGGTCAGCTTGTGGGAAAACATCCGCATAAAAACTGAAGCAGGACATTGACTGAGTGGGCCGCCTCAACCGCTTCTGATGACAGCGACACCGTTAAGTGTTATTAATAGCTAGGGTATAACTCATGAGTGCAAATTTCATGCTGCGACTCGCCCAAATTAGGCTCGAGCATTCGTCAAGTGGCATGTCTCCCGAGACAGGGTACGCGAAGCTCCAGGGTACAGAGGTTGTTAGTGTTACTTTATGAGCTTGACAAGGACCAGATACAAATCAAATACCAGCACATCACGAGATGCTAACTGACGTAAGCTAGCGCAAAACACCGCTGCTATTTTTAGGTTCGATTGGTACGATTCATTCAACTTCTGATGAAACCTCGCCTCCATTGGCCGTCGACAGTTGCCCAGTTTCATTTCCCCTCGGTTCTCGGTCCCACGGTAGGTATCTGTCAACAACGTCCGTTGGTCCCACAGTATCTGTCACCTGTATCCGGTGTCATTTGTCGTCACCTGCCTCCTGAGCCCTCTGGACCCTCGATTCAGAGTTCTGGCCCGACGGTCGTTCCTTTGGGGGTGTCCCCGGTCGGACAGAGCGGCCGCTATCGACGGTCCTCCACAGAGAGCCGGTCCAGGCCAATGGCTGTGACTGATAATAATCCTTCAGTCTGGGGCGCTCAGTCCGGTCGCCACAGCGGTGATCTGGCGTTGGTTGACAGTCCGATCAGGGCAGCATGTGAGCACAGGTCCGGCCACTATAGCATTGGGAGAGCTGTGACAATCAGGTCAATCGTTACACATCACTTCTCATGTCACCTAGTTGTCATCTGTCACCTTTCACCTGTGATCTGTCACTTGTGATATGTCAACTGTCACTTGTCATCTGTCACCTGTCATCTGTCAGCGGCCGCCAGGGACACAGCCGGGTACCGACCCGTGGAGACAGGCCGTCTCGGCCTGACCATCGCCGATGTCACCAATATCGCCAGACGGCCGCTCACCCCCGTTTCCGGGCGTCGAGCCTCGCCGCCGCCTCTGCCGTCGCCGCGTCGCCGCCCGCTCGTCGGTCAGAAGTCCCCGACGAGAGGGCCTCTTTCGGCCGGACGGGGCGCCTCGCTTTCCCGCTTTCCAGCGATTATCGCTGATGTCCGGCTGCAACTCGGAGCGTAGAGGCCCCTCCGCCGCCGCCGCCGCCGTTTCTGCCCCGAGGCGGTCAGCTGCTCTGCATTCCTTGGCGTACTCATGACCCCGGCGGCAGAGACGGCGCTTTCACAATGGCAGCCGGGCGCGGCCCGACGCGCAAATGCACCAAATGAGCCGGTTTCGACATCTCCGGGGCCACATGGTAGCGCTAGTGTGTGTGTGTGTGTGTGTGTGTGTGTGTGTGTGTGTGTGTGTGTGTGTCGCTCGAACGACTTGCGCTATATTAATTGTCAAGCCTCCTGCAGTTATACGAATCAAACCGCAGCCGCCAACGCACATTCCGTCCCAGTTTATTAGTTTCCACGTGGTTCATCACCAATGTCGAGCCTTTGTATCACATCATCAAAGCGGGACGCACTCAGGGCGCGCCCCACGCGGTCCGGGCACATCGAGTAATCCCCTCCGGTACCAATAGGATTAGGGGTGTTGTGTCCACTTCATTGCTAATCACAGGGGATCAACAGATGTTTGTTCCGGCGGCTAATCCTTGACCCATTCGAGTGCGAGCTGATTGGGAGGGGTGTAGGAGTAGGTATCTCAGCTGGGTCACGGGAGCTTCGAGACGGGTCGCACACTTACTGCGGGTTATGTCACTGATTGCATCTGTTGGGACACAGAGTTGATTGTCGGGTCGTGCACTTCACCCGCTGGTTATCAAACTCTGTGCTGGGTCAAAAGCTCCTGTAGCCTGCCTTGATGCGAGATTACAGTTACAGAACTCATTCAGAATGACGACACATTAAGTATATCGCTGATTAAACTCTTATGAAAGAGTAAGTGGTGCACATTACCCAACATTAAATATATTGAACGTGGCACGTATGTATGGTCGTTGAAGTGCTCGGGCATTTTTGCATGAGTCATAGACATAGCGGTGCCCGAAGACGAAGGAAGGCCGAGTTAAAACTGTCACGTTACGTACGTACGCGTTAAATGTACTCAAAGACACCTAACTTCCTAAGAGAACTATCTACGATGGCCATTATTCTATGCATACTGCTTGAAATTGTTAGTTATGTTAAGTGTTCACCTGCAAAAACATAAGTTTCAAACAGCCGCGTACCTATCGTTACGCAAAAGTCAAACGTCCTCAAGAGCAGCCATGGCCGCCGCAGACTAAAACAGGAAGGTTTTCATGCACCTGACCATAGCAGAGAAACTTACATCACGGCATCACAGCGTCACAGCGTCACCTCGTCACACCACACACAGCACAGGTCACAGGACCCGCCCCGTGATGACGACATGGCGTCACCGCGCGGGACGTAGACGCCTTCAGAGTGTGCCGTGACACACGCGAGGCCGTGCACCAGGGGCAGCTCGGCGCCAACGCTGCCGCCCGGCGTGACCTTCTGTCGTCTGCCCGACACACGCAATGTGGGACAAGTGGTTCATTTGCTGCATGCCACCGTCATTTGTCATGATGGGGTCGCGGGGTGGTGCAATCCCCCGTGCACGGTATGCTGCTTTCGCATTCAGGGACAGGGTGAGCAGCAGAACAGACAAGCTCGGAAGAGGCTTTTATATATGGCTAAGACCAGGGCTCCGACTCCGCAGTGCGGATTCGGCAAAAGTTCATCGACTCCAACTCCGACTTCGACCTAAAAAATCGACTCCGACTCCGAGTCGACCCCACTCAGACTCCGGCCTATATCGGTTATCGAACTGCGTGCTAGAAAAAGATATCTACAGTGTCATTCATTCGTTTCCATTTGTTTTCTTCCTAACAGCATGTAAAACAGTTGAACGCGGTCTGAGCGCGGACACAGCTTGTAAGCCGCGCACACAGTCATGTTGCACGTGCCTGCTGGCCACAAATCCGCGAAACGGGCATTGAGCGGCGAACGCAGCCAACCGTTGGACCACAGCTCGTCTTCGAGCTGTAACTTAACCTCCCCCCCCCCCCTCCCTCTTAGCATGATCATGTTTATCTTGAGGTGAAAGTTTCAACAAATTTGAGGCAGATAATCATGAAATGACTTCAAACTCATTGATGAGGATGGTATGATATAACTAAAAATACTGTTCTATCTTAGGTCAGGAGTAATCACGGGAATTTACAGCCAGATGAATAAACTTTACCATAGGTAACATGACACCAATGAATATCATCTATGAGTTAAGATTATACCTGTTTTACTTTCCACTATTTTTCTTACGAAAACGATATCAAGTTATTATCTCCAGGCCGGCGAATATTTCGCCGACCAAAGTTATCGCCAGTAGCCAGAAAAGTCAACCTCGACTCTGACTCCGACTCCGAGTCGGTAAGATTTTGGCAACTCCGACTCCGACTTCGGAGAAACTGCCGACTCCGACCGACTCCAACTCCGGCTTCGACTCCGACTCCACAGCCCCGGCTAAGATATAGGCGTTCGCACAGACTAGGGTATCGGATGAGACTTGGGCGTGGATGAGATTCGCACCCTGCGAATAATCGTTCCTGAATACTGACTGTGGATACGTTGTGACTAGTGAGACATCCCATTTAATTAAAATACGGCCGTTACCGTACGGAAGTATTCCTTGTCGGCATGCACAGATCTTATCGTTTTTCAGTATGGAGTGCCTCCTAATCGCACGTGCGGTCTCATATTTGCACGCAAGGGCTTCATATTTGCACGGAGGCGCATGATCTTTTGACACCGAGGAACATCTTATCCGCATGAAAGGATATTTAATTCGAACGGAGGGCCTCCTTTAGCCGTGAATTCCACCTGTGAATTCAGGCGATGAGTCACCTCACAATGCTAAGATTAAGCTCCAATCGAACTCCACGTGTCCTGTATCCGCGCCTGCGGTTGATTCTGTATGCTGGCTGTGCTTCCTCGATGAGCCGATCAGTTGCGTCATACATGATTTAATACATAGCGCAGTTGATTTATTCACGATCGGCTATCAGGAACTAAATTGTACCCTCACTGAAGTTGCGAAACACCCATTCAATAAACCCGGCGACAACCCGCAATGAATGGAGCGCTGTGGAGCACAATGACAGCGTATAGAATGTGTCCATTCCTTCGTGAAACCGTAGATCCAATAAAGCCGACTGTCACAACTTCGTTCCGTCGACATAAAGGCAGCGATCACCGCCTCTCCGTGAGACCCATCCGCGCGCCATCTGGCGTTCCGCCGACTCCGCTTCGAATCTCGCGCTCGGGTCCCAGCAAGGACACGGCGGCGCAGTCAAAATTCCACACATTATGTCGATTTAATTGGCGCTGCGTCAGCCTCTCTCTTAAAGCCGGCGATTTATGGGGAGAGACGCGCCCGCGGCCAAAATGGCGGCTTCATTAGCCCGATGATTCCATCAATAACATCGGCCTGACAGGCGGCGGGATAGGGCGCCGGTGGTGACGAGCAGAGACCGTGGAACGGAGATCACAGACCCGACCAGAAGTGATCAGTGATCCGAGATCAGTGACTCCGAGAATCGCCAGGCTAGGCTGTAGTGAACAGGTGGTGGCTTGGGGTTATGGACTATGGAGAAAAGGTAGGTCCATAGTGTCCAGACCCAAGCTGCCGGTGCCGAGCAGACCCCCGTCTGTCGAATGACCACCGTCCGTCTGCCATCGTCCGCCCCGCACCGCCCTCGCCGCCGCCGCCGCCGCCACCCGGTGATCGGTTTGAGTGGCGGCGGGCGGCTCTGGGCGGTGGGCGGCTCCGGGCGGTGGGCGGCGGGGGCGGCCAATGCGCCCCGCCCCCGCTGACAAATGGGTGCCGTTTGGGAGGGGAGGAGAGGCGGCTCAGGGGAGGTATAGAAAGGGAGAGCGGACCGAGCAGGTAGGTACTAAAGTCAGCGCCGCTGTGGGGAGGAATCGAGATCGGACACTATGGGAATTTTAGATTCGGTCCGAGATGACCTGATTCCGGACAAAGCCACTTACGCCTGGCTACTGCCGATCGGATCGAAGTGAACTACAAACACAACTGGATTGAATAGTTTTGCGGAGTGAAGCAAGACGAAATGGAAAGATGACAATACTGCATTCATGTTCAGTGTATTTGAACTTGAAAGACACAAAATGAATCCAGAGGGCAGGGGTGTAGTTTCGTATTCAGTTGGGTGGGTTGGGGGGGGGGG
>JARFNZ010164911.1:0-16832 GCA_031763405.1 Balanus nubilus
GATATGTGTATCATGCGAGAGTGACTCTAAGATCCCACCTCAATTCGGAACGTGCGCAAGATGTATGTTAGGTTTTTCAAATTATTTTAAAACTCATCCTTGACAATGTGCTAGCCACGAAAGCTCGGATCTTTTTTCTTGGATTTTTGGAATATATATAAATATATACCACTGCCATATAATGATCATCTCTCATCAACTTATAACACTTTATTTTATTTGCATCAGGTCTTGAATTTGCTGAATTTCCTATTTGTTTTGTTTCTGCAACTATGTTCTGTTCTGACACACATGAATTGTACTTATTAGATATTAATATTAGATATAGTGATATGCTCCAAGATCATTTTCATTTGATAATGTACAAGGAATTAGCATCCATATATCCTCTGGTCAGCTTCCCATGTTGGGGATGGGGTGGCTCAAGTGCAGATTTCTGGCTAGCATATTTATGAGCCCTGAAGGCTGAAGGAGACTGGTGTACAGCAATCAAGAGCAGCTACACTGTATCAATGCGCCATATTTTGCAATGCTCATCATGCTTCATGGTGTTCTTTTGGCAGGAGTGTTAGTGTCTGAAGTGGCTGGTGTCCAGTGGTATGCCAGTAAATGAGGCTGGAGCCATGAAGCTGTGTAACCCGCCGATCGTGCTGGGCTCGGGTGAGTTGGTCGATGGTAAACGCTATACACTTAACAGGCAGCAGCACGGCCCAGGCTAACTAGTGGCACAGTTTTGCTGTATATTATAGGTACTATGCTATATACATACCACCATACCCTCTTTCTCGGTTTAGGCTTGTATTGGCGTGAGCCTGACTGCTGTCCTGAGTTTGGTGACTGTCTGAGCTTAGCTGACCTGACCTGACCTGATCTTGGTGACCATCTGCTGACCTGACCTGACCTGATCTTGGTGACCATCTGCTGACCTGACGTGACCTCAGTAGCTTTCTGCTGTCTGCTGACCTGACTTCAGTGACTGTCTGCTGTGTGCTGACCTGACCTGACCTCAGTGACCATCTGTTGTCTGTTGGCCTGACCTTGACGAATGTCTGTTATCTGCTGACCTGACGTCAGTGACCATCTGTTGTCTGCTGACCTGACGTCAGTGACCATCAGTTGTCTGCTGATCTGACCTCGGTGGCTATATGCTGCTGCTGACCTGACCTGACCTGGTTTCCACCTCTGTGTGTCTTGGGCAGGTCGGCGGAAGGGACGGCCGCGGAAGCTGATGCTCTCGCCGTGTCGCTCCGTAATGCCGCCGGCCAAGGCCACCGAGGTCATCCATCGCACGCGCAAACAGCGCTCCAGCAACACCATCACCAAGTAGGTGACCCCTACCCGGCAATCTGTACTCAAACTCCTGAGGATGTTGATCATCAGACCGTCCAGGGTCTGAGTGGGCGCACGGTTCATTCCGGACAGTGAATCGGACGAAGCGTTTCTTGCCCTGGAACGTCATAGTGCCGTACTAGCCTGGCGATCGCCGGAAGCGATATCGACAAACAGCTGACTGTTTGCCCTGGTTGTCCATTCACAGCACATGAGTCCAGACGTGCAATATTTCCATACCGCTGTACCGAGCCGTCAGCATTATTTTAGCCTGGGTTATTTAAACCCATGTAACAATTTCATTGTAGCGAATGATACGGGCCCGATGATAATACGATGATGATACGAATGATAGCGTTATGATACGGACCCGACCTCTCAGGCTTTATGCGCGGGCCCAGCCGCTGGGGTAGGTCACCGGGCGGGTGGGGTGAGGTGGGCAGCAGCGGACAATATCAGCGTGAGTGGGCTGATTGATATACCGTCCACTGCCGGGCGGTGGAGAGCCGCCGGCAGGTGGGACGCCGCTCCACTGACTGCCGCTCTCACCGCCGTGTGTGCGCAGTGTGCCCGGGTGGCCCGGGTGCCCCAGTGTGCCCGGGTGCCAGTGCCCTAGTGTGCCCGGGTGGCGGTGTGACAGTGTGACATGACCACATGTGTGTTTGTGTGTGTGTCGCCAGCTACTTCCCGTCCCGCGGCGCCGAGGTGCCGCCGGTGCAGCTGGTGGCGACCGAGTGTCCGCCGCTGGCCGGGCCGGCCGCCACGCCGCCTCCCGACCAGACGGCGCTCCACCGCCGCTCCTGCCTGGACGACGCCCAGCAGCGACCCGGTACGTACAGCGGCAGCCGGACGGCCGGCAGCGCAAGTACGCTGTGATTCGGCGGTGTGCGAGTCGGCTCCTGTTCCTGTGTCCGGCCGGTCGCAGGACCTGGCCTGCCGAGTGTGTATATGTGAGCCGTGTGTCCTCCGCTCGGCAGAGTCGGCGGCGGCGGTGCCCGGCTCGCCCGAGGACTCGGTCCGCGAGGCGGCCGGCTCGCCCCGCACGCCCGTCAGCCCGCACAAGATCCAGACGCTCGACTGCCAGCCGCTGCCGATCGGACTGGGCATGGCGGCGCGCCGGCACCCACTCTCGCCCGCATTCAGCCTCAACAAACCCAAGCTGTCCTACAAGCCGGCGCCGGTGAAGCCTGCCAGGAGCCGGAGACCGTGAGTGGCCGACCGTCCCGGGACATGGGCCGCTGCCGGCGGGCACACAACCCTGCTGGCCGGACAGTCTCGCATTGGTCCTGTGCTGACCCTGTTCGTCTGTCCGTTTGTCTTGTCATGGGGAAAGGGATGCTTTGGCCAATTTAAGCCGGAATAGTTGCGTTATACCGACTTATGTGAATCCGGTGTGCCGGGTTATGCCGAAGAGAATGTGTCTACTCTATTGGGTTGCCATTTTTATGATAGTGGCAACTGATATGCTAGTTGGATACGGTATAATTCACGAATTGGGTCCCTCCTGTGGGTTAATTTTTCAATGGACTAGTTTATTCTGGTGGGTTTTATTAGTTTAAAATCAGCAAAAACAAAATTGATATGCTAAGCTTCGGCAATTTTGGGAAAAACGTTGGTATGGGACTTGTATAAAGACGCTGTTAGTAGTCGTTGGTTCCATGTGCTTAGTATTGGACTTGTATTTTGCAGTATCTTCATCTACATTTGCGAGCACTTTGGCTGAGTTTGGGCCTGCAACTGTTGATTGTGCTTACTGAGCCCATAATGTGAAAACGCCCATTTTGATCTTTGACCTGACCTTGAACTGACACGTGACCTCACTTTGGAAATGTCGTGCGTGCTTTTGATGGTCTTATTGAGAGCTTCTGCATGGTGCCTCGCGCGTCTCGCTGCGATAATTGGTTCGACAAGTAACGAGGGGTGTGGGCAAATCTCCCCCCCCCCCGCTCCTCCCCCACTCTGTTCAATGACGTTCGCCTGAAGCCACGGTAACGCTATCACACGAGGCATTTGTGTTTATTGCGCAACATTGTACGGCCACATTCAAGTTAGAAAGACAAAATTCACACATGTTCTTCCCACTGTAAACTTTATTTATATGCATGTGAACTCCCTTTGTGCCGGTCTTAGAGCCAAACAAAAGGGAGGGGTCTAGTATGACGTTGACTTAATTCGTTACACTGCTAATCTAGATTATCCTAGAGTAAATCCTTGCTAATCTGCTACTCTACCCTGTTACACTTTGTTACCTGTAGCTGCTGTGGATGGGGATGGGTCATCACCAGGGCGCCACCTGGCTCTACTGACCCACCGAGACTGCTGGTCCCGGAAGACGCAGGGCCGGGGCGGCGGCAGTGGAGCAGTGTCAGCTGCAGCCCAAGCCCCAGTCAACCTTGACCTGTTGCTGACCGTGACCTCGTCGATCTGGTTGTCGTTTGTCAGGAGCGGCGCGGCCGCCGCCGGAACCGCGCCGCTGCCGGCCGCCGCCGACGCCAACCACAAGCTTACCGACTACTTCCCGATCCGGCGCAGCAACCGGCGCACCAAGAGGGCCCTGGAGGAGGAGCGCTCCTGCGAGATCCGCCGCCGCCTGGCCAAGGAGTGCGACGACGGCCTCGAGGTGGGCACCGCCGCCGACCGGGGGACGGGAGGGGAGGGCAGCAGGAGGGCAGGTCGCGCGGGGGTGAGAGCGAGGGAGATACCCGGGCCCAGCCTCTGACCCGGGGGACGGGGGGAGAGGGGAGGGCAGCATGAGGGCAGGCTGCACAGCGGAGAGAGCGAGGGAGATACCCGGGCCCAGCCTCTGACCCGGGGGAGCAGACGGCACAGCGGCCAGCCTTGACTCGATCTTATTGTTGAGGGTCGCCGTCGCCTTCAGCCGGTCCAGCCCCGAGAGTACGGCACGCGACTGTGACAATATTTGGGCGCAATATGTCCATGGACGTCGTAGCGCCCTTAATCCCCAATAAATGAACAAACAAGACCGTCAAGTGTGACGTTATCAGTATTTATTATTGAGCTGTTATGCGGAGTTTACACTGACGGCGGCGAACGCCAAAAGACAGCACTGCCATCGGTCACTTTCTCAGGCACCAGCCCTACGGATTAAAGTTGATCTCGATAAATTCGTGTTTAGATTAAAATACAAATTTGGCAAACTTAATTCAACTTGGCTCTGTCTCGTGAGTAACCGGTGAAGTGACTGATGGGAGACGCCCCTTGGCGTCGGCCATCCTCAGTGTGAACTGCGCATTAGTGTCTCCGTAGTGGTGGGCTAGCGGGCCTGACGACCGGGGACGCTTGGAAATCGCCATTCTGTCGGCCCCCAGATGGCGCTGGGGGCCAAACACTACATTCGCTGTTTAGGAATTGTCTGGTGAACCTCTAAAACATGCGTCCTGGGTTCTATAGATGCACTATGGGTTGACTGAATGGAGACAAAGCTTCGTCTCCTTGTGGTCGTTTCTCGATATTGAATGTTTGGCAAGCATCATCTATAATTTAAATTATCTGTTTCCAACATCCTTACTTCTTAGCTTTGAGACGCTCCAGCTAATTATTGGATCTACTAGCAACATTAAACTGCTGTTGTGTACGAAAAGGCGTTAACGTTTGCGAGCCTAAAGTACGTGACCAGGGGCTGGTGGTGCGGCTGGCTGTGCCGGACCTGCTCTGACGACGAGTGTGACGCCGCCTGTCTCTGTGCTCTGCCGGCCAGGTGGCGCTGTTCCCCGCCAAGGGCCGCGGCGTGGTGGCCACGCGGCCGTTCACCCGCGGCGAGTTTGTCGTCGAGTACGCCGGCACGCTGGTCGACCTGGAGGAGGCGCGCCTCCGCGAGCGGGTCTACTCGCAGGACCAGAACACCGGCTGCTACATGTACTACTTCAACTGCAAGAACCACAACTGGTGGTGAGTGGAGAGCGGCCGCTGACCCCCGCAGTCAGTCAGCGTCTGGCGGCTAACAGACCTCAGGAACGCCAACCTGTGCGAGCGACGCCAGCAGTACAGCCGTTCGACCTATGAACATTGGCAAAAAATGTTATGCCTGTTGGCGGCACGTGCGACGTGACCATTGTTGTAATTCGTTCCATTTCAGGACCTGGTTCCTGAGAGCAAAGTGAAGGGGACTGAATTTTTGACATTTCGAATTCATAGTTTCATTCACTTAAAATTTGACATGAACTAGTCCTAACCTCCCAAATTGACGTATTTATGAAATCAGGACCTGTGTAAAGCATAGAATGTTGCGCTGGTCCTGAACCTGGCACCTACTTTCTGATAAGGCTTTTCCAGTTGGCCGGCTGACTTCAAAACACATAGCTGTCTATGCCCGCCATATTGAGATACGGCCCGCTCCACGTGCCGACGCCACCTGACCACGGCGTACGGCACGGCTGCTGCTTACTGCTGCTGCTACAGGTCATGTCAGTCAGCAACAACCTAATAAGAGCAATCTACGAACCCCGTTTATTCGCTCATCGACGTAATTGACACCCGCTGAATGTTTGTATTTGTAAATGACTTATCATATGGTCTGGTTTCGGGTGTGAAGCTGTTTTCTGATGATGCAAAAGTTTGCAACAACGTGACAGCAGCTGATGTTGGTCATGCGACTCGTTCCAAGGAGACCCAATGAAGCTCGAGAAGTGTTCCAGACACTCATACTGGTACGAGCTGTGCGGCACACTGCACACACATACACAGCACGCTGACTCTTTTCCCCACATACAGGGGAAGTTGTACATTTCCCACATTCATTGAGCAATGGAACAATGTTTGGTTCGTGGTTTCTGTACCGACGTATCCTCCCCTTAGTCGGACACTCTCCCTCAGTAGCTCAGACATCCCGGTTACGAAGTTGTCCGGTGACTCTGCTCTGATGTTGGTCTGATTGCCTCCTTGAGGTTTCTGACCACTGCCTGCTCCGAGTTGGCCGGCTTCATCTCGTCAAGCTCACCCTGCATGATGACCCATTTATTTTTTAGTAGCGACTGATAAGAGATGTTGTCCAGCTACATGCCTTTCTCACAGAACCCTTGGAGACTGGCGCGTTACCACTCCTGAATCCTGACCGTTTTGTCATCCGAAGTCCTGTCCTACTGGAATATCGTTTTGACATCCTTGGCATAATTTTTTACCATGGTTAAAGGTCATTTCTGCTTCTTTCGATGCCTCGTTGACGTCGCCGTCTTCTTCAGCACCTCCTCCACGAAAAACTGTGCCGTTATCTTCTGGCTTCGGTGACGTCATGCGGCTCTGAGGCTCCCTGGTAGCTCATCGTAGCTCAGTCCATGCTTTTTAGCGGGTGTCTCGATGGCGGAGATTTAAGGCCTTCTTTGCATCCAGACGCGGTTGTTCTGGCAGTTTGGTGGGTGTAGTAACTCAAAGGGAGAGTTATCACTGTCCAGGACGCACCGCCAGTCCTGGATGGTCCCGTTTGTGCTCTCGAGCGAACGCCAACCACTTGAAATTCTGTGCTTCCGTCATTTCCGACTGATGGCGCGGCTTCAACGCCTTGCTGTGCAGGCACTTGATCAGGTAGCTGTGGACGGCCGTCTTGGACGCCGGCTGACCCTTCACAGACAGTAACCCGCATTGGTTCCGCTGGCGTGCAGGGGAAGAACGACCAAATGGCCAGCGGCCAATCAATTTCGGGACACCCTGAAACATACATCAATCGGTCAACGACATGGTGATGCGCTAATCGTCACGGGGACGGAAACACCCCTCATATCCTCAATCTTATCCTCTCAACAGAAGACCAGCTTGTTTGGGGACTTACATTTTTGCCAGGAATAGATAAAAGTGATTATCTCCGCCTCAGAGTTAGTTTGGCCTTGAGCAGGCACAAGCAAGCATGGGCGCAAATAACCCTAGCAGTTGACGCGCCCGTAAAAACTAATTCACCACCAAGCAAGCACAAGCAGCTAATTGCTGGTCCCCTCAAGACTAGTCTTATATATAAGGGGAGATTTTGACAATGGAGCTGGCTATTGGCATTGATTGGTTAGCTGGTCATCGCCTGGATCTCGAGCAGGAGTATGATTTATTGTCATCAAAGATCAGGAACTTTGTATAAGGATGCATTTCCATTCAATAGCCGTCGGAGACACAAGCATAACAACAATACGTTATGTGTGAGGCCATGGAATGCACAACAAAAATTTATCTGTTCCACACTTGATATAGCATCAGCTACCTCATTCCCTGGCTAATATTGACATAACCCAAGCCAAAGTAAAACCAAAACTCAGGGCATTGAGGCCTTCAGCTTCTCCCGGCCCCGATGATTTGCACCCACGGATACTAAAGGAAAATGCGCCTTGGGTGAGGTTTCATTTGTCCTCTGTGTTCTGGAAATTATTTATATGTGGACGACTTCCAGAGGAATAGAAGATCGCTAAAGTGGCCTCATTTATAAAAAGGCGACCGGGACAAGCAAATTAACTACCGACTAGTAAGCCCTACCTCGGTACCGTCAAAGCCCATGGAATCTGTTGTGCGAGACAGCATTCTAGAACACATGCAGGATGCCGGTCTGCTTTGTGATTCCCAGCATGACTGTGCCCAAACAGTCATGTGCCAGTCAGCTGCTGTGCTGTATGGAAGACTGGACGAAAGCTATTGAACAAAGGGCAACCGGGGGATGTAGTTTATTTTGATTTTTTTTCTCGAAAGCTTTCGATCCTGTACCCCATGAAAGGTTTATTAAAAAGCTACATGACTACGGAGTAGAAGGGAACCTTCTCCGCTGGATAGACGACTCCTTTAATGACAGGTGGCAACGTTTTAGGGTAAATGGTGCCTTTTCTGAATGCACATCAGTAACCAGCGGCGTCCTACAGGGGTTCGTTCTTGGACCAAGTCGCTTCGTTGTAGGTTTGTATTTGTTTGTATTTGTAAATTACTTATCATGTGGTCTGGTTTCGGGTGTGAAGCTGTTTGCTGATGATGCAAAAATCTACAACAACGTGACAGCAGCTGATGTTGGTCATGCGACTCGTTCAAGGAGACCCGATGAAGCTCGAGAAGTGTTCCAGGCATTAACTGTAGCCCTTCAACATATCAAAATGTAGCATATTGTACCTCGGTCTACGAAGCCCCCAGCATTATTACACATGCTGGGACAGGAGCTGGCTATTCATTCTGTGTAAAAGACCTGGGAGTGTTAGAATAAGACTTATGGTTTAGACGGCAAGCTGCTGCAGCAGCCAACAAGGCTAACCAGATGCTGGGAATCGTTAAGCGATCTTGTGTACACTTGGATGACTACACGCTTCCACTGTTGTTTAAGGCACTAGTCCAGCCACACCCAGAATACTGCAATTAAATATGGGATCCTTTCAGCAAAGCGTACCAGTTGCTAGTTGAAAGGGTCCAAAGAACCACCAGATTATTGCCAGAGCTACGCAATCTGGACTATGAGGAAAGACTCCGCAGACTCCAGCTACCATCGCTACAGTGACGACGACGAAAAGGAGACATGATCCTCATGTACAAGCTCATGCCCTGCAGTTAGCCACACAAGAGGTCACCGCTAGAAAGTTGGCTTTCTTCAGGCCAACTCTCCAATCCAGAGGAACCACCTTAGCTACCATGCTGTGGCCGACTGGAACAAGCTCCCTTCTGGGTCGTAGAAACGGATTCTGTCAACGGTTTCAAGCGCAACATCGACAAGTATTGGGCGAAGCTGATTTACCTGGCTTCGACGTCGCTTCGAAGTCTTCAGATTCGATGGAAGTCATCAGATTTATGAATTTAAGCCAGTTTAAGCCGGCTTTAATTCGAACTCAGTTATAGGCCCACTGAGGCCAACATATCATTGACCGAAACATTTGTCATTAATGTCGAATCAATGCCACTGATTTCTACGCTGATGCTGTAGTTTCTTCCATTTACGTAACAGCGATTATGCCGAAACATTACATAACCACCGATCCTATCTACTCGTATGTTAACTTTGCAGCATAAAGCAGTACAAGACAAGACATGCTATTTATAATTATGTTTGGTGTCTTGAATTCTGAAGCAACTGCCAACTTCTCATCGTATTTTTGCGACATGACCGCTGAATCAAGTTTGTAGTTAAAAGAGACTATGAATATATTTGCTCAGACCTTGCTGTCATCATGTGGAGATGGTCATTGCCATTGCCTTGACGATCTCCCAGAAGTCCTATATGGGCTTCAGTCAGCTAAAGGAAGTTCGTTCTATAAAGGCTCTGCTCCTGTTGTCCATGTACCCTGCTGACGACAATGCCTGTTCGGTTTCGCATGCTGGTAAAGTTGGCGTCTTTTTCCGTAACGAGTTCAGACATTGCCCGGACCCCTGTAATTTTGTATCTTGTATCTTGATATCAGGTGATGAGGGCTCAAAAGCCCTGTTATCCCGCTCTCGTCATATATGTACAGCTATTAACTGAGTATAATACTGCATCACTTATTTAGAGTGGTCGAGTACCGTTAGCTGTTTGTTTTCATATTATTAAACATTTTCTTAAATTGATCAACATTTTCAGAATGAATCAGAAGTTTGGCGGCGCAGAATGAATCAGAGGCGCATTCCAATTACTGACACTCCTACTCGAGAAAAGGCGTTGTCGATTGAGAAGTCGGACTCTGGGCTTGTTGACTTTCAAGGTTGTGACCACGGGTTCTGTCACTTGTCACTCTCTGGAAGAAATGTTCTGGATCAATTTGTTCAACCTCTTTCATGATCTTGAACATCTGAATCATATCCTTCGATATCGGCGGTGACACAGTGACGGAATGTTTAATTCTTTTAGGCGTTGTTCAAACGGCAGCTTATTGACTTCAGAAATTAGTCGAATTCTTTGTACCTTTTCTATCCCCACTCTATCAGTTTCATGTGATAAGATGAGATCATATGATTTCATATGATGTCGGACCCCATACCACATTCCCATATTCAAGGATTGGCCGCACCATCGTTTTATGACAGAATCAAACTTTGATTCCTGGTTGAGAATGCCCGCTGGATTAACCCGAGAACCTGGCTCGCTTTCTTCACTGCCCTAGTTGTTTGCTGATGTAACTTTAGTTCTCTGTCAATAAGGACGCCTAGGTCTCTTTCGCTTTCAGTGACATCCATAACTGATTGCCCGAGCTGATAAGGTTGCGCTTCTTGTTTGCCCAGATGCATGACTTTACAATGCATCTTGGCAAACAATTTCTTTTCATTAAATTGCAACTGTCACTTCTTTCACCAGGCGTTCAGCTTCTCCAGATCAGCCTGCATTGCATGATGGTCATGTGGTGTATTTACCTGACTGTATATCTTCTTGTCGTCTGCATATATATTCACATCTCCGTCTAGGTCGACTGGCAAGTCATTTATAAATAACACACAGAGCACACTAGGGCCAAGCACAAAACGTTGCGGGATTCCACTTGAGACATTACACCACGAAGACCCCTCTCCATTGACCAACACTCTCTGTTTCCTGACAGTGAAGAAGTCCTGGATCCTTGCGAGTAAATTCCCTTCGAAAGCATATGCTTGAAGTTTTTGTAAAAGCCTTCAGTGAGGCACGCAATCAAATGCTTTTCTGAAGTCCATGTAATCTACATCAAATCCCACTCCTTCATCTAACATTCTAGTCCGATCTTCCAAAGTTTCCAAAAGCTGTGGAGTGGAAGAGCTCTCAGGAACAAATCCGTGCTGGCTATCGCAGAACAGGTTATTGTGCATGCCATGTTCAAAAATAGAAGTTCTCACAAATCACTCCAAGATCTTGAGGGCACCGCAGTTAAACTTACTGGTCTGTAGTTATTTGCTTCACGTTTATCCCCACCCATCGCAGATTGCGGTTACATTGGCTACTTTCCAGACACTAGGTACCCGTCCTGTTTCTAAATATTTCTTATAAATAGTTGTCAGGGTATGGCAACTTCATCTACAACTTTGCACTAGAATCTTGGATGAAGTCCTTCAGGTCCTGATGATACGCAAGTATTCATTAGCTTCAGTTTAGCACATACTGCTTCTCATGTCACAGTGACATCAGAGAGCTCTTCATGAGTTCTGACTTCTAGCCCTGGAACATTTGCACAGTCTTCAACATTGAACACTGTTCCAAAGTAGGAGTTGAGTGTAGCAGCCTTATTTTTATCACTCACTGCACTTGATCCATCAAAAGTAGTAAATCACCTATCGGTACTCTATACTTCATTCTAGATTTCACTTATTTCCAGAATGGCTTCGGATTCTGTGTTACATTCTTGGCAATACCCACTTAATGCCCTTCTGAGCTTTCTTGTTTCCTTTCTTATTTGATTGCTTATTCTAGTATATCTGACTCAATCCAGAACATTTCCGCTTACCTTCCTCTTCAGCCAGAGGCGGAACTTCTGAGCCCTAAGCTCCAAAGTATCTCTATTCATGTAAAGTTTATTGGGCTTTGCCTTAGCCCTATGTTTGGGAATTGTCTCCTCCATAATCTTTTCCATTCTTTCATTAAAAAGAGACATGCTTCCTCTACAGTCAACTCCTTTAGCTGCTCTTCCCATTTGATACTCAGGATCCCTGCTTTTGCTTCATCATTCTTCCCCTTCAGGAAATTAAATCTGCTTTGTTCGTCCCTTCTGTCGGCAGCGAGATTTATCCTAAACCAAAGACAGCAATGATCACTTTTTCTCAGTCCTGGATAAAATCAAGATTACTTACCGTATCCTCTTCAGTCGTCATTATCAGATCGAGAATACTTTGATCATTCCCGACTCTATAACGCGTTGTTCATGAACATGTGTTAAGCTATCCTCCATGCATTCAAGAAGCTCCTGGGAAAGATTTGTAGCACCAGGCCAAACAGTCCAATTCTCCGAATCGATTTTCCCGATGTTTACATCTCCCATCATTACATTTTACTTTGGTTGGATTTGGTTGAACGTTTTGATGAGGCCACTTCCCGCAAGAGAGCCAACAATGCTTGTGAATTCTCGCTTGACGAGTTTGGGCTTCGGTAAACACAGCCCAAAAGCACATTACACTGTCTTGCCACATCTATTTTTATCCAAAGATGTCCATCATAACCTGTTTGCATTTTTACGTATCACTTACTTATATGTAATCAATACAATTCACTTATATGTAATCAGTCAATACTGGTGCCCCTATCATTAATATCACCTTCATCTTGCTGTGCAATGTGCCTTCCCACTCAAACCCTTCTACCTACCCAATTCTGGAATAGGAAGTGTTAAAAAATATATTTTAATTTGTAACAAATTAACGTGAGTGGCTTTTATTATTCAGTAGACAATACAAGTTTCCTTATTTTAACCGGGGTGGCTTAAAGTAATTTATGCCAGCCAGTTTAAACCATGGATTAAACCAGTTTAAACTAGGAAGTGGTTAAGTTTATTTATGCCAGCCGGTTTAAACCAGGATTTAACAGGTTTGAGCAAGGAAGTGGCTTAAATTTGCCAACCCTAAAGGCAGCTATTGCTGAAAGTACTTTTATGTCTAACTGCTGGTGTCTAATTATTCGAATTCGAATTTGCTTGCAAAAATGCAAAGTAGAGCTGATGGAAGGTGCAAGACCAAAAGCTTCTCAAAATGTTTTTTTTTAATGTTCTTTTGACATGAAAGAAGAGTTAAAAACCCTTGTATGCTGCCTGGCCCGGACGTCCATGCAGGACCCGGTGGCCAGACCGAGCGTGAACCATGGGAACCATATAACCAAGAGAGTTGCGGCGCCCTACAGCCCAAATCACCACCACACCACCACCACCACCGCGAATCACCCGATGGCCAGTCAGAGTCGGGGAGGGAGGACTGGAATCGGCCAATCAGAGTAATTGGATCCTGGGCGTCACTGACAGACATACACACAGACTGAAGCTCTTCAAACATTGATATTGATGACACGGATGATTTATATAGCTGACCGCTGCAAATTGGTTTTGTGCCACATTGAAAAGTTCCTTGAAGCGATAATTCGAAAACCATTGGACAAATGAGACTAAGAATGTCAGCGTGAATCTATGGCCCATATACTTTTTAAGACGCGTTTCAATCGTGATATGATAAGTTTGGTGTTATTACTTGGTCGCTCTGGTGTGGACTGCATGGCTCGTTCACTTCGGATCTCGTAACATTGAGGTCAGAGCGAGTCTTAAAATGAGTTGAAATGGGACACGTTTTTGCTTTTAACTGTGTGTAACTACATCTTTACCGAACTGGTTTGATTATCCCAAAAGGTGGTATCCCCAATGTCTTTGGCGCCATATTACCGTGTTTCTTCCCATGAACCCCAACACCCCATTATCCCCAATGTCCCGCACGACTCCCCATTATTGACGTGTCTCTATACATCTTTCCCTAGTATTGACGTGTCTCTATACATATTTCCCTAGTATTGACGTCTCTATACATATTTCCCTAGTATTGACGTGTCTCTATACATATTTCCCCAGTATTGATGTGTCTCTATATATCTTTCCCAGTATTGACGGGTCTCTGTCCATTTCTCCCCAGTGTTGACGTGTCTCTGTACATCTCTCCGTGTCTCTGTGTCACAGTGTCTGTGTCTATTGACGTGTCTCTGTACACCTCTCCCCAGTATTGACGGTACGCCGGAGACGCCCCGTCTCGGCCGCCTGGTGAACCACAGTCGGCACGCCTCCAACTGCGTGACGCGCTCGCTCGAGGTCGACGGCCGGCCGCGGCTGGTGCTCATCGCCAAACACGACATCGCCGTCGGCGACGAGATCATGTACGACTACGGCGACAGGAGCAAAGAGAGCCTGGTCCACCACCCGTGGCTGGCCTTGTAGTGGCCTGCGCGTCGGCGGCCCGGGGCGCGCCCTGTCGCCAGCCAGCCAGCCAGCCCAGGAGGCCAGAGCGGCTGGCTCCAGGATGATGAGGCGGCTTCCCTCCGGCGGTGTTTCGATGGCGTCTGAATGACCCTGCTGCTGGAATGAGGCGCGCGCTGCTGAGAGACGGGCTGCTGGGAGGAGTGCGGCAGCCCCGCTCTTCTATCCACCCTAATCACTGCCAACATGCACAGCCGTGGAGCGCGGCCGCACCACTCCGGTGTGGCTCTGTGGCTCACGGTGAGTGTGAGATGTATATGTGTATATATGTGTGTGTGTGCGTAGGTGTAGAGTAATTCGAAGACGTCTTGTTGCAGCGCTGTACAACATATCGTGCGAGTTAGTGCTCGTTCCCATGCGGAACTCTTGCCGTTTGTTGCATTTACCGGGCGGCCGGGCCTCGCGAATCGGACGTGGGGCGCTCTCTGGGACCGCTTTGTGTTTGTGTACCGGGGCGCGGCCGGCGGTCTGTGGCGGTCCGCACCTGGCACCAACGCCATGGGCGGATCGTGTACCCCCTGCTCCTCTCCCCGTCTCCCCACCGCCCCCCTGCTCCTCTCCCCGTCTCCCCGTTGGCCCCCTGCTCGTCTCCCCGTCGACCCCCTGCCCCTGTGGCTGCCCCAATCATCCCCTGCCCCTGTGGCTGCCCCATCGACCCCCTGCCCCTGTGGCTGCCCCAATCATCTCCTGCCCCTGTGGCTGCCTCGCCGCCGGGCCTCCATCCATAGCGGTCCCGCCCACTGTATACACTCATCCGTTGTACTCGACACAGTGTCTTTCTTCGTCCTCTGCAGCCCCTTCTCCTCCCCCGTACAGCGCCGCTCCCCTCCCCCGGACCCACCCAGCTCCCCCCGCCGCCGCCGGCCGGGCCGCCCTGCTCAGGATCTCCGTTGGTCGCGCGTGTTTTTCCGGCGTCCGGTGGCGCCGGGTGGTCGCCGCAACGCGAGCGCCCGCCGACCGCGGCGCCTCAGGATCTCAGTTGCCGTGAATCGAGTTCTGCGGGGTTGCTGACTTGACCGTCCCCGCGGACGGCCAGCGCCGCTGTGGCGCCCTGTCGCAGCTGGTCGGGACAGCATTTACTGAGGGCTGCGCGGCATTAGGGCAGCGACCGCCGGCTGTATACCGGCCCCTTCCGTCGGCGGCGTGGCTGGTCCCGCCACTTGGCCGGCCGGCGCGCGCACCGCTCAACTTTCCGTCGTCCCGTGTCGCTCTCGCCGGAGACGCGTATCCGCGCGGCGCGTCTCCGTATGGTTCCCGTTCAATACGTTCCGTTTTGCTGCGCGTATGGCTATGTTGCATGTTTTAGTGCAGTGTGTTGTATGCAGTGTACTGCGGGCCGCATGTGCTGTTGGCTGCGGTTTGTCCGTGGCGCCGTGGTGAGTGTGTGTGTTGGGGGGGGGGGGGGGGGAGGGGGTGTCTGGGGCCTGGTCCGGTCGGTCGGCGGCCGGCGGCCCTCTGCGGCCCTATGCGGCTCCTGTGTCCACTGTGGCTCCGCTGCTGGGCTGCACCACGAGGCCTCTCGGCAGTGACGGCTGGGCTGGCTGCACACGATCGCCGGGCCTGGGCCGCGCCCGTCAGCTGCCTTCTGTACAGTTTTGTAGTTTTGTTTTAATTGATAGCCTGATAAGTCTGCTGGGGCCTTGTGAGTGTCATGTGGTACCCAGACGTCTGGCACTGGCGGTGTGTGTACGCGAGCGGCGCCTCCTGAGCTGCCCCCTCTCCTGAGCAGCTGTGCAGCCCACCTCACCTCGCCCCTCCCCGGTCCGCGGCTCGCTTCCCTTCTCCTCGTGTCCCTCCTGTTCTCTGTGTACCTCTGTTCTCGCAGTATGTGTGGTGAGCCGTGTGAGCGTACTGCTCGTGTGAGACCGCTACAGGCTGGCCCGGGGCCTCGGTGGACCGGACCGTGTAGAATGCAGATGTGTCCGTGTGTTTTATGTCTCCATTTATTCCTCTTCTCATTTTCGTTGATCGCTATTTTCATTGTTCGACTTGCTCAGCTCTTGGTTTTACTGTATTCGGCTGTATGCGTGGCGTGACTCTCTGGGCCCGGTGTGTACATAGCTCGTCCCGTCTGTTGCCGAATGTTCTACCTGCGGCGTCTTCTAGCGCTGCGGCGTGCTGCGCCACCTCGTCCTCCCGGCCTTCGCCGCTGTACTGTGGCCCGCCCTGTGTCCCCACCGCCCCGCCCTGAGCTGGGCTGGGCCCGCCTGCCCACCAGCGACAGTCACGTGTCAACTATTCCCATTGGTAGAAGTTCAAATACATTTTAGCAGGCCACCTTGACGCCTTTGTCGGCTGCACCGGCGCTGTGGACGAGCTAGTCAACGAGACGTACTTCAGCATGGCGCTATGCCAGCGATAGTTGGTGGGGCTAAATGACTGAGCCCCGCCTTCTGCCGGTGACAGTAATGCCTCACGAGGTGTGAACAACGGAAGGGGCCGAACAAGAGGCGGGGTAGGCAGCATAAGGAGGTTGGACAGAGGGGACGGAGGGGAGCAGGAGGCCGGACAGAGGGGACGGAGGGGAGCAGGAGGCCGGACAGAGGGGACGGAGGGGGGCGAGGCCGGACAGAGGGGACGGAGGGGAGCAGGAGGCTGGACAGAGGGGACGGAGGGGAGCAGGAGGCCGGACAGAGGGTACGGAGGGGAGCAGGAGGGTGGACAGAG
>JARFNZ010165021.1:0-16815 GCA_031763405.1 Balanus nubilus
CCTCTCTTCATTCCTCGCAGAACCTCTCTTCATTCCTCGCAGAACCTCTCTTCATTCCTCGCAGAACCTCTCTTCATACCTCACATCCCAAACACTGTTTCCTCACGGTCGGCCATCAGTCCTCATCCCTCTTCGCCATAGAGTTCTTGCAAGGACACCTAGGCTGACTCTACTATGTATAACTCACGATGTGGGATGACAGGCAAAGAGCCACTAGTTTGGTTGCACCATGGAGGGAAGCTCAGGCTGCGCCTTACCGCGTTACGCGCTACCAAATGTAGGCTCTCCAATGGTACGGTCACCACGAGTCAGCTCTCCAAATGTGTTGTCGCCGCAAGCTAGACCAGTATAGGTCAGATCATCGCAGGTCAGGTCAACACAGTTCAGAGTACTGCACATAGAGTCGCCACAGGTGAAGTCAAGTCAGGTAACCACAGTTCACGTCCCGTTGAGTCGGGCACCGGTTGGGTCACCGCAGTTGACGCCGCGGTCAGTCGCGCACAAGTCAGGTCACCGCAGTTGATGCCGCGGTCAGTCGGGCACCGGTCGGGTCACCGCAGTTGACGCCGCGGTCAGTCGCGCACAGGTCAGGTCACGGTCAGGTGGGCAAACACCCACTCCAGCAGCTCCACCCGAGTTCACCACCACTGCGGAGCACGCGCGGGAGGCACACTGATACCGCCAGGAGCATGCGCTGAGCAGGGGCGGGTCCAGGCGTGGTGGACCGGGGGCCAGGTGCGGAGACACTCAGCCGCACACCTCACTCTGAACCCCTCGCGGCGTGCTTTTTGAGAACAAGACTCGCTAAACATACCGGTACGCAACAAAGCAATATGCGGTTTGTCTCAAGTCTGGCGCGTTCCTACCTCGATGATGCTACTGGGTTGACTCAAGTCGCACCAGATCGGCACGTGGAGATCCCATCACCGGATCTCCCTCCCCGCTCTCTGGCTCCTAGTGTCGCCCCTGGAATCGCGTCACTAGATCTCCCTCCTGGTGCCGCCCCTGGGGTCGCGTCACCAGACCACTCCCCCCGCTTCGTGGCTCCAGGCGCCGCCACTGGGTTCGCGCCCGACACCGCTCCGATAAGATAGGAGGCGTCCGCGATTGTCGCTCGATTGTGGAGGCTCTGTAGTCTGTGTACGGACATTCCTGCATTCTCTACGGTGACATATGGGAGGATATCTGTCCTTTCCACGATGGCATCAGAGGATATCTGTCCTGTCCACGATGGCATCAGAGGATATCTGTCCTTTCCACGATGACATGTGCGGATATCTGTCCTTTCCACGATGACATGTGCAGATATCTGTCCTGTAGACCGTCACATGGAAGGATGTCCTTCTTGTCCACGTGGTGATATGTGCGGATATCTGTACTGTCTGCGGTGACATGGGAGGACATCTGCCCTGCCCCCGGTGATTTGTCATCTCCACGGCGACATATTGTGTGATTGTTGACGTTTTTCGTCCAACATTTATTTTTATTTTTATGTATTCCTCAACCTGCGCTCCGCTGGGGTATTCAGCCGAACGCGCCCCGCTTGGGGAGGGGGGGGGGCAGATTCTGCGCCCGTGCCTAACTCCCGAACCAATAGGCGCAGCAAGATGCGCAAGATGGCAATCGACCGTTCGACGAGACGATTCTGAAGCACATTTAACATTTTCTGAAAAGGTCAGATGTCAGGTAAAGGTCAGGTCAAAGGTTAAAATCACATTTTTTTCGAATTCTAGGGTGCAGAGATCAGACTATTAAAAGCAGCCAGTCCAAACTCAGCCAAAACACTTGTAAATGTAAGGGAAAGGTACTTCTAGAGTATGAATGACATACTAAGTACAGACCAAGGTCAAGGTCAGTTCACAGAAGGCGACTATGTGCAAAAATTATATTAAATCCGTGTGATGCATGTTACATGCTGTTGTTTTTATTCAAACGTAGAACTCGATGGTTAAGGTCATTTTGTCATTTTACCTCATTTTAAGTGAAATCAGGTCAATGTGGGATAAAAAAGGTCAAAATTAAAAATGCATAATTTGTAATAAAACACATGTTGCTGGAACAGTTTCGTCCCAGAAATCCATTGGTGTCATTTGTTTTTGCGTTAGTGGTCTAGAAATGCCCAAAAAAGCAATTAAAATGATATGTATACTTATTGGAGTCATTCATAGGCAAAAAAAAGATATCGATGTGAAATCTGGGATGGGGGTTGCTTCTATGGAGGACTTTCACATATATTCCGTTTTTTATGAACATCTTCACATTTTCGGATTTGGTAGCCATTTTTCCCAAAGAAAAATAAACTTCTTGAAAATGTCGGTTCACCGGTATTAAACGATGATTTAAAAAAAAATCCGTGATGGCCATTCGAAAGCAAATACTATTTCCGTTCCTTTGACGATTTTTTTGTGAATTTTTCTTCAAAACTCGATGTTTTGTGAACAATCAAACATTCCCCAAACGGGACTGACATGACCTTACTAAAACGTAATTTTCTCAAGATCTTGTCGGCCGATTTTTTCGTTTTTGTCGGAAGACGTTAAATTGATACCAAATAAGGTACAAAGTTTCACGTCGATATCTAGCATTGTTTTGAAGCTATTGCAAAAATCTGGGAGGGAGGGAAGGGGTAAAATTTACTCCCCAGCGGGGCGCGGGTTAAACGGATTCATTTGAAATAATCCTATCCAATCAAAATCCCTAAGCTACTGATCCAAATCCAATCCGATTGATGGATCCAAAGGTGAACCGTTTTATTTCGATCCGAATATAATGTATAGTTCAATATTTTAAAAGAAAACTTGGAAGATTTTGGTGCAAAATGACTATAAATAGGTATTCTTCCAACTATCTGATACAAGTTTTCAAAAAGGAAAGATAATATTATACATGACAAGATACACATACCAAGTAGCAAACTCATAGGTCAAACACTCTTCACAATTGTAATCCTTGCTATTTTTTTACGGTTAAGAGTAACATACTTTCACATTCAATTACAATCAAATTAGCGTCAAATTCCGGTAATCATGGCAAATTCTGACCCTCCCCATTGTATCATTTCACTTTAGTAGGTACTGTTCCTCCAAATTGGTGATAAAATATTGGTTATTTCTTTTAACCCTATTTGCTGGGGGGGGCAGATTTTCCTCCCAGTGGTTTTTCGATTGCCGCTCCCAAACCTTCAGACCTAGCGTTTCGAAACCGTAATACTTTTCTTAGAATTGAATGATGAGTATTGTGTAAAAATTTGACAGGGGCGGCGCAAAGTTTTTTGTTTTTGGGAGGCACTCTGACACCATTCAACGGTTTTTAACGAAATCGTGGGGTTTACTTGCTTCTTTGGTGCTCTATGGCACAATAAATGCATCTAGTGCACATTCCTAGCCATCTAAATGCAAAATACTAGCGATTGCACATATTTTTGACAAAGGCGTACTCAAGTACACAACTTGGGAGGCGACATCCAGGCGCGCGCACAGGATATTCGTAAGGGGGGGGGGGCGAACTCGAAGAGGGCCCCACCCGCACATGAGGGCCCCTTGTCAAAGACTTCAAGAGGCCCCTCATGCGACCAAAGGGCCCCCTACGCCTCTTAGGGGCCCCCATCACGGCAACAAATGGCACCATCAAGCCGCCAAAGGGGCGTCTAAATCCGCCAAAGGGCCCTGTAACGTCACCAAAGGAGCCGCCCAAACGGTCTTAAGACCGCCTCCAACCATCGGGCCACTTCAGAAGGGGCCCCCGATTTTCGTGAGGGGCGGCACGGGCCCGTGTACGCCTTTGTAGACGACGCATTTTTGGTAATCTTTCCCAAATAATGTCATTTTTACTACTTCATGAGCACCAAAAATGGTGTGGCCGAAATTTGAAGCGGAAGACAAATGTAAACTATAGGTATAGTAGTGTTCGGTTGAATCAACGGGCATGGCTTACTCCAGTCGCTCCCGTCCCTGCCTCAGCTCAGCCTGTCGGGCATACCTCAGCTGAGATGCAAACTTATTGCATAAATGCGTCATATCCTGGACTCCAGAACATCCCTTTTTTGGTAACAGATATTCAGAGCCTAGCTATTTATGAAAGCTAACTTAAATATACCCACAAATACATAGTGTGCGTGTTATAAGGGCCGAAACACGTTCAGCTTGTCTACCTAATTTGCACCTTAACTTACGTATGCGATTACAGCGAACCTCAACCGAAACCCTGAAAAACTGAGGTAGGGATGGAAGTAACCCAAGCCCGTTGATTCACTTTACACAATGGGGTATAAATTTGAGGTCCCCTTGCTAGAAGGCCCTCTTGCTATTTCGCTTCTTTTTTCAATTAGTATTTCGCTTCCTTTATATTGTTAGACGTTTGAAAACAATCTTTCCTCAGTAAAAGTTGTTTTAATTTCTTTATACATCATGAAATGTGTAAATTTGCGCCATTTTTAGGCGTTTTGAGGGGCAGGGCTGCCACTAATGCCCCCCCCCCCCGTAATCCACCACTTAATAACCAAAGGAGTCGCCACTTGTACTTTCTGAAGGTTGCTTGAGGGGGGTGGGGCGGAGGCATTTAGATGTCGATGTTTTGTTTTTGCCAGCCAATGTTTCTCGCCAGCCAACGCCACAGCCCGCTGGCTGTCGAGTGAAATAGCCGGATAATTTTCGATTCTACACCACAATAACGGAAGTGAAGCACTATGATGTGCGTGCAAGACGGGTGTAATTACGTCTTAAGTCGGAGGGGCCTGGATCCCGCCATCTTGAGCTTCAGCCCCCTCCCCCCCAAAAAAAAACGTTGGCGAGGATGTGGATCAAATCCGGGGTGAAATTCATATCCTTCAGGATTTTTTATGGTACTTTGAGTTGAACGATTTTTTCCACATCAGCACCCCAACTTGTTTGGAGAAGCTACGCCTCTGGTGGATAAGGATTACAATAAAGGAACTTCATTACATGACAACTATGAATGTTGCATAGTATCTAGGAAGGTAAACCTATCTTTCAGAAACAGAAATAATAAAGTCCGACCTCAGCTACTAATTCCTTCATATAACGACCCACCACTGCCGATAGCTCTGAGCTATCTGTGTGAGCTATTAGCTCACACAGATACGAGATGCCAAAGACAAAATATGAATCTGGTGCTCAAAAGAGAAAGCGCAAACGAGAACGGGAGTTCTACGGTTCACTCAAGCACCAAACCAGACTCCATCGTTTTTTCAGGTGAGTAGTTCGCCGTTAGGGAAATAGCAGACGTTCATTACTTTATAACAAACTAGCTTGTATCTTGAACTATATCTACACTAACGTATTTACGAGACCTCCGAACTGATCCAAAGTATTTCCATTATCACTGATCATAAGTAATCAGCACTTGTTATATCACACAGCCCTACTCAACAATGGAAAAAAACAAATCCCAGGGAAGTTTCGAAACGAGAAAAACATTCCGATCAAGTTTATCCATCACCATGCCTACCTGTCGACCTGTGACAATCCATGGACGTGGCTGGATTGGAGTGGCTGTAGATTGAATCCCTTTGTCATCCGTTGAATTATCCTTCCTCACATTGCACGTAGTATTGAGCTGGTTATACCGTCTATCCAAGTTCCTGTCAATTCCTGCGCCGTTCCAGTGGAGATGGCAACGCCACCAGTCCCAGCCTCGATGATCCACGAGAGCTGCCCGAGTCTCATCCCGGCAGCAGCCAGGAGAATCCGTCTCTGGCACCGGAAGTTAACCCAGGGTCAGTGTCATATTTTCAGTTCCAGTTACCTATTGTTTCATCCTTCAAAGACGCACCAAGGCTTAGCGTGATCTGTGTCACAAAACACGTCTACATATTATCTACTGAAGACCTGGTTTAGTTTCCGGCGATTATGAAAGACAGTTTTCACCCGTTGTTCAGTTGTCGCAGAAAATTGCATTTCCCTTGGTGTGAGACACTTATTCTTCAAGCCACTAAGATAAGGGAATGTCGCA
This sequence comes from Balanus nubilus, assembly GCA_031763405.1. Lineage (NCBI taxonomy): Eukaryota > Metazoa > Arthropoda > Thecostraca > Balanomorpha > Balanidae > Balanus > Balanus nubilus. Next base: position 5,971 of record JARFNZ010165021.1, read on the forward strand.
TGGAAACTGGATCCGTTAACCTTCACTTCCAAGTAGCCGACACATGGATCTCATGTCATTAGGAGCCGATGATAAGCTATGTTACGACTTTTGGAATAATTTTGTTTTCACCTTCCCCATGTTGGGGTCTGGTAACGTTTTGCTCTGATGATTCTTCATCCCATGTTACACTGTGCATTCGACTAAATTGTAAAATAACTATATGTGTGAAATAACTACATATGAGCGACCTGCATGCCACGTTTCAATTTGATATATCTATTTTTGACCTTCGAATGACTCCAACAAGTATGCAATCTGATGACGCCATTTGTAATTGATTTTTGGGGCATTTCTAGACCACATACGCAAAAACAAATGACACCGATTGGTTTCTCGGACGTAAACATTCCGGGACGTAAACTGTTTTATAAACATGTGTATTTTATCTTACAAATAAAGCATGACGTGACCAGCAATAAAGCAAAGCGTGCATGACGCCACATGATTGACGGGACCTTGAGAAAAAGGTCACAGATCACGGCTTCAAACTTTTCTGGGTAGGTGTAAAATAATCAATACTAGGGTACCCAAAATTGCGTCGTGATCTGTCGTTTTTTTATGCGAGTTACTCTATAAAAACGAGGGTGGGGGTGGCAACCACGCCCCTCCCCTAGACTGACGAAGGTTAGTTTTGAATTTAACCTCAACTTAACGCTAGGAACATGTTTCGTAATTTATTGGTGAAACAAACACGGTGACATTTAATTCCCTTGTTCCGCAAATTAATGCCTCCATAACTCCTCCGCAATTCCAGTGGAAGAAGTGGCGCCTCCGAAGTCGTTCGAAGTCAAGTCGGCGAGCCTGGTGAGCAACCGCCACTCACACAACGTCCCGACAGCGTGGGGGTGACTGCGATGAGATGTTCTTCGGTCAGTTCTTCTTCGGTTCTTCTTCTTCTTCGGTTCTTCTTCCCCTGCTGTCGCGGGGAAGCGCCGTACCAACCGAGAGACCGGGAGATGATGAGGAGGACAGGCCGGACACAAACAGGTCGGACCCGGTACCTCAATCCAGCTTGGTATGAGGCGCATCCCTGGCTCACACTTTACACCTCAGCTGGAAAGGCGTTCTGCAACGTTTGCAGAGCCCAAGAAAGCAAGGGGAGACTGAGCTTCAGCAAAAATCAAGATCCCTCGTTTCTCACAAAGGGATTCAACAACTGGAAGGAAGCAAGCGCAATGTTCCATACGCATGCAACGTCAAAAACACATCGCGAAGCCTGTGCGAAGGCTCTTGCTACTTCAAAATCAGAAGGTGTGGGTACCATGATCTCCGACCAGAGGGACGGCGAAATCCGAAAGCGAAGACTCTGTCTTCAGAAGGAGGTTGAAACGCTGATCCTTCTCCTGAGACAAAACTGGCCATCAGGGGAAAAGACGAAACTGATGGAAACCTGCGACAGATGCTGAAGCTGAGGTCAAACGATGTGCAGGAGCTAAGAAGTCATGATAAGTACCTGTCGCCCACAATACAAAACGAGCTGATCAAGGATATCGGCTTGGCAGTGCTGAGGAAACTTCTAGTCGAGATACGAGAGGCCAAGTTCTTCTCGATCCTGTTAGACGAGACATCTGACTCATCCGTCAAGGAGCAGTTGAGTCTGACACTGAGATGGGTGGATACTGATATGTGCGTACATGAAGACCCAGTCGAACTGATACATGTGGAAGAGGTCACCGGTGAGGCACTCTTGTCGACGGTGAAGGACGCTTTGGTTCGCATGATGTTGGAGCTCGGCAACTGCCGAGGTCAGGCGTACGATGGAGCTGCCAACATGCAAGGGAAGGTCAAGGGTGTCGCGGCGCGCATACAAGACGAGGTCCCATCAGCCATTCATGTACACTGTTTGGCGCACTGTGTCAACCTGTGCCTACAAGACGCGTCTAGGAAGAGCAGGATGCTACGAGATGCACTGGACCTGACCGGTGAGCTGACGTCTTTCGTGCGGAACTCTCCCAAAACGACGGCGGCTCTCAGGGCGATGGTTGTCGAGGGTGGAGAAGCGAGTCCAGCCATGAGACCGCTCTGTCCCACACGGTGGACCTGTCGAACGGCCTCCATCAGAAGTGTCCTTCGAAACTATGCAGCGCTCATGAACACACTGGAGATAGTGAGTGCCAGCGCGAACGATGAGCATAGCCGGAGAGCTGGGGGATGCTCGCTCTGATGGAACGCTTCCATACCGTGTTCGGACTGCATGTGGCAGCAGAAGTGTTCGCGGTGGGAGAGGACCTCTCAAGGACTCTTCAGACCAAGGGTCTCAGTGCACAGCAGGCGACAGCTGCTTCAGACCACGCCAGAGGTGCTTATACAAGGATGCGAACAGACCAAGAGTTTGACAAGCTCTTCAAGACGGCTGAGCTGACGGCCAAATCTGATCCTCAGGGTCGCATAGCAGAGCCCGTACTCCCTAGACAAAGGAAAGTGCCCCGGCGACTGACCGGAAATGCTGACGACCACCAAGATGACAGCGTTGCAGCACTGTACCGCCGCCAATACTACGAGATCTTGGATGTTCTGGACACACAGCTGAAGGAGAGGTTTAATCAGCCTACATTCACAAAGCTACACGAGGTGGAGGACATGATTGAGGCAGCAGCGGCAGGACGCAAGGTAGAGATACCGAGGACTGTACGTGAGCTGTATAAGGCTGATGTCGACATGGATCGCCTGCAGATCCAGCTGCAGATGCTGCCTGAAGTGTGCCAAAAGAAGGCTGCAACCCCGAGAACAGCTGACGTAGTAGCTGATCTGAGCAATGCCATTGGTTCAGGCGACCTGGTTGTGGCCCGCATGCTGCAAGAGGTTTGTACCCTGATGCGTCTGTATCTGACGGTGCCTGTGACCACAGCTACTTCGGAACGTAGCTTCTCTGTCCTACGGAGAACAAAAACATACCTCAGGTCTACAATGAAGCCAGTGCGATTGAACGCAGCGATGTTGTGTAGCATCCACAAACAGCATGCAGACGAACTAGATGCTTCAGCTATCGCCAAGGCCTTCTGCCAAGCCAACGACCGCCGGCGACAATTCTTCGGTTACTGAGACGCGGGCGGTTTTAAAACTGATGGAGTGTGGTGATGTGTAGTGCTTCCTTTTCAGTCTCTGATGTTTAGTGGAACATGAAATGGATAGGTTCGTGGCTGGTTTTTGATGAATGGTCGTTACTAACTAATTCCTATTATAATGTTTTAGTTTTTGGGAGTATGGGTGTTCAGGATCTGTGAATGCAGGATCATTACAGACCCAAAACGGTCGGCTTTTATTCGATCGATTGATCTAGTAATATCAATAGTGTTTCTGGTACGCGCATGGACAATTAAAAAGAGGGAGTGACAAATGTATTCGTCATTGCAGCAACATGACAGAATGGTGAGAGGAGGAACGGGTCGATAGTTTGTAATTTCCTTTTGACGACGGTTACCGAAGATGGCAACGACATCCTCTAGTCCCACCCTCAGGTATGATTTTTAAGGGCATATTTTCAAAACGAACTTGAATTGGTAGAACCGAAGAAACTGGTTCTTTCACTTTCCCAATTTGAAAGAAGTGGAAATGACCAGTGACCACTTGAGAATCATTACCACTTAGGCTTCGTCCATGCTCTTCAAACGATGGCCGGTGGTCCCTCTAAAACGTGGAGGCCCCTAGCATAGGGAGGCGCCTTGGGCGGATGGCCCACCCACTTTTTATGACGTTCCTACGCCTATGCTTCTAACCACCATGGACAATTTCAAATTGATTTATTAATTTTTGACCCCAAACTTCGTCCTCCAAGCTTCGAGGCGCTCTTCGTGCTCTTAGGCGTCCCTGAGCTCTGAGGCGCTATCCGGGCTCTTAGGCCTCTAGTCTAGGCACTGAGGCGACCTTCGGACTCTGAGGCGCTCGCCGGACTCCGAGGTGGACCCCAGGCTTTAGGGGGCCTCTAAGCTGAGGCGCCCTTTTGTAGGTCCATCCAGATTATATGGCGCCCGAGGTATCAGGTGCGCGCCATGAAATTATTATTTTTAGCATGTTTTCCACTGGGATAGCAAACCAAGACGACTGGGGTAGTGATCTGGACAATGACATTCGCCAACCCGATTGACATGTTAAAATAGGTCCTGCATCTACGTGAGGTTTGCTGCTGTGCTTCTGCAAAGGATGCTTCTTAGCAATAAACCTACTAGAAAACAATGTAACATGTTATTTTAATTCTGAAGTTATTCAGAACTTATTGCAGCATCGAACCTTCGTCATTTCTCAACTATCGCAGAAGCGTTTTCTGTAGTCTAATACGTAGTCTGACTACAGTAAACGCCGTAATCAGTAGTCTGACTACAGTTTACTGTAGTCTGAGTCATGTTTTCTCACATTATGTCAAAAGTCTGAGATTATGCATATTGTGGACCAGACCAGAATACCAACTGCTTGTTTTATAGTGTATTTTCATCCACAAGGAGGAAACATTATTGCTAAACAAACACACGCTAGTTGACTACTTAAAAACGCATCAACCCATCAACACAGCAAAAACACATTTATCCGATTGTCGCGATGCAGCACTTTTGACGAATCGCTGCGCGGCGTTTGACGGATCGCTGCGCGGCTTTCAACGGAGCGCTGCGCGGCTTTCAACGGAGCGCTGCGTGGCTTTCGACTGATGTTTCCGCGGCACTTTAAACGGATGTCTGCGCGACAGAGAAGGCAATAACCACAGCTAAGCACGACCCACATCATATAGTCTGGAATCATGAGCATGATGTATCTATACATCTGTGTTGTTGACCACAAGAGACAGCTGTTCGAAATGGTGGGAACGGGGCGATGGAATGGTGGGACCGGGGCGATGGAATGGTGGGAACGGGGCGATGGAATGGTGGGAACGGGTCGATGGAATGGTGGGAACGGGGCGATGGAATGGTGGGAACGGGGCGATGGAATGGTGGGAACGGGGCGATGGAATGGTGGGAACGGGTCGATGGAAGCAAAACCCTCTGCAAAATGGCCGTCTTACAATGTTTTGATTAACATGGAATAGTATTGTTAAGATGTCGTAACATGTAACGAAAAAATGACACTCAAAGGTTTGATGATGATTTTCATGGTTTGTGGTAAGCTTAGTAATTCACCAAACCTTTTTTCAATGGATGTAGTGATGCAGTTAGAGTGGAGAACTACACCCCCATAAGCTTTGATTATTTTTTGGGTGTCTAGTATTCCGAAACGATAGTAAATCATCAACATAATAATGATTTAGTGAAGTTCGATATTAACTGAACATAATTCAAGCCTTCACAAATTAGAAAATTTTACTTTAACTATATTTTGGAACAACAAACACCCTATGTCTGTCTCCAGACATTCACATTGTTACACATGTCTCCAGGGGATCGTATCGAACCCTTGGATGTTGAAATTCAGTCATCAATCGGCAATGACCCAACATTTACCGAGCGTACCCGATACTTGCAGCGGGACTCGCCACCAGCACCCCGAAGGCCGAAAACACCGGCTGTTATACTATGGGTGCTACCTCGCAGTCCTTTACAACCATACACCATCTGGTTAACCATACACGTCCGCGGAGCCAGTGGAGATCACGGAGGGACTGTAGGACGAGCCGACACTCAGCACAGGGCCCTGCACACTGTGGCTCCCGTATGTCACCGGGACCGGGTAGCTCGACTGTGAAGAAGGGTAGTGACTGGCCTTGGTCTGCTTGGCGTACACATCCACCGGCACGTAGTGCTCGTACGTCGCCTGCACCTGCGGCTTGTACTGCTGCACGTGCACCGGCTGCAGCACCTGCAGGGCCTCCACCTCCAGCGGCTGGTAGTGCACCGGCTGAGAATGCACGTAGCTGTTCTGGAAGATCGGCTGGGTCACCACCGCGCCCGACGAGGCGCCGCCGGCCACGCCTGCCACGCCGGCCACGCCGGCCACCCCAGCGACGGCAGGCAGGACGAACGGCGCCTTCAGCAGCGCGGCCTTGGTGCCCAGCGCCAGCAGCAGCGTGCGGGCCCGCCTGTTACTGGCCGATCCTCGGCTGTTCCTGGCAGACTCTGGCCTCTCGGCGGAAGCCACCACCACCTGGGGAGAGACCACGGGGTCAGTCTGAGGCTACTGGGGTCAGACAGAGGTCACCGGGGTCATACAGGTCACTGGGGGAACACAGAGGTCACTGGGGTTAGACAGAAGTCACTGGGGTCAGACAGAAGTCACTGGGGTTAGACAGAAGTCACTCGGGGCAGACCGAAGTCACTGGTGTTAGAAGTCACTAGGATGAGACAGAGTGCACTGGGATCAGACGGAGGTCACTGGGATCAGACGGAGGTCACTGGTGTCAGACAGAGGTCACTTAGGTCAGACAGAGGTCACTGGGGTTAGACTGAAGTCACTGGGGTCAGGCAGAAGTCACTGAGGTCAGACGTAAGTGACTGGGGTTAGACATAAGTCACTGGGGGTAACAGGAAGTCACTGGGGTCAGAAAGAGGTCACTGGGGTCAGACAGAGGTCACTGGTATCAGACAGAAGTCACTGGGGTTAGACAGAAGTCACTCGGGGCAGACCGAAGTCACTGGTGTTAGAAGTTACTAGGATGAGACGTAGGTCACTGGGATTAGCAAGAGGTCACTGGGGTCATACGGAGGTCAGCGGAGTCAGACCGAGGTCACTGGGATCAGACAGATGCCACTGTGGTTAGATACATGTATCTGGGCTCAGACAGAGGTCACTGAGACATAAAAAGTTACAGCGCCCGACAAATTAGCTAAGCGAATTCGACTGCTCCCGGCAAATTAAGGATTACTTAAGAAAATCCTTTCGAGGCATATATGACGAAAATCTCTTTTGCCCTGAGTCCACTCACCATCGTCACCACCAATAACACTGCGAAGCTCCTCATGTTGTCGCTGCCTTTCCACCTGACAAAGCACACCAACTGAAGTATGAAACACAGCCGCCCGAATTTATACGTTCCAGCATCGCCCCCGGGCATATCCGGTCAGCGCCCATGACGACCAATAGGAATCCTCCTGCGCAACGGAGGCTGCCGTCGGCCCCATGTGCGGCATATCGTCATCCCCGATGACCGGTCTCTCTTGCGACGACGACACACTCTCTCTCCATGAGGCGACTCTGCAGCTCGATTGGAAGACCTGATTGGGCGGCTCGATTGAACGTCTCGACTGAAGACTGGATTGGGCGGCTCGCCCGGGCGGGTGTTCGGCTGTCACTCGGATGCCATCCGCGGTCACGTGATTTCGGTGACCACACAGACGAGTGGTCACGTGACCGGCAGAACTGGACGCCTGTTTGGCGGCCTGAGGCTGGCTGTGCTAGTGGGAACTGTGGAATGCAAAGCGATTGGCTCGTTTGGAAGCGGCGACGAATTTCGACACTCGGTTTGGGCTAGGATTGGAGGGTGGCTCGAAAGGTTGGGGACTTGGGGGGCGGTGACCGTGTGCCAGTGCTCGGCATCGCCTTTACCGTGCCGCCGGGGAGTCTAAACACCCCCTCAAACTCGGCTCCCAGACACGGGCGGAGTTCCTTATACAATCGGTTGGGCAGCCACACCAACTTCCGAGTTCTAAACCACTAGCTTTTTGCTTTGCCACACCACGTTTTGCCCCATTTGAAGTTTTTTTGTGCTTTTAAATTTGTCCACAGAAACACCGCATTACTATCAAACTAACGTTAAGATTGTCAGTTTTCGACTCAGCTGTGCAAAACAATCAGCCAGCATGACATTGTGCTTCACCAACTTTTCCCGAAAAGCTCCACCCATGCTCCCACGTAAAAGTCGAAGATGTCGTGAGATGGCCCTTCAAAGTTAATGTTGAACATATTTGTTATTTAAGTATCGCCAATGCATGAATCATGGCTCCATAAGTTTGCAGCTAAGTCGACTTACAGAGCAGTGACAGATTGGAATGGCACAGACAAGTTGCAGAGGGACTTCCTGGGAACGTGTTTTTCTATAGGCGGACACATTGACGAAGGAACGTCACGTAAAATGAGGAGAGTGAAATTTTGATATCATCTTAACCCGCTCCGTGCCGGGGGTGTTAAGACATCCCCCTAAGGTTTTTCGACGATAGCGACGCTGCGTTCCGCCGTTCTTTTACGCACATTCAATTACGTACATTGTGTAAAACTGTGATCACCTGGCCATCTAAGGTCAGGTCACCAGGTCAGGTCGCGTGACCCGACCTAAAAATAAAACTTGAAGTCATGCCGCAACCTCAGTTGTTAAACGATCAGCTTCAAACTTTCAGGATTACATAATGGACACCATTACCTAAAATTGGTATATCTTGTTTTGTATATCGATGACGTGAGGTTAGGACAAATTCGTGACCTGCCAATTATAGGTAAGCCAAAGGGGAAAATCAAAATATTTTTGTACGCATTAGATCAGTCCAGGTTTGGACCAGAGACTCATCCAAAGGTTATTTGATGTCGCTAAAATGGGCACAACTATTCGAACATCAATGAAGCACATTGTTTGAAAATTTTGACCCAGATCATTTCACGCCAGGCCACCAGTCCAGGTCAAGTGACCCCACTTCCAAAAATATTTTAAGGTGTGCCCCAGCCAAAGTGATTGACTGATGGATTTGAAACTTTCAGCAATACACAAGGGCAACAGTTCCTACAATGTGTATATCTGATTGTTTTCTTATGTCGGTGATCTGAGGTCAGGTCCTTTTGGTGACCTCCCATTATATGCATGTCAATGGGAAATCTTTAAATGATTTATATTTCACTTCAAGGATACACATCAAATTAGTTTCACCCTTTTAGGATAATGCTATCTTAGGCAATTATTTATGAAACATGTTTATCAGTCAATATTTTACATGTTTATCAGCAATGTTTTATCTGTGACCTCCTACAAGGTCATCCGAGGTTATCTGAGGTCACAAACCCTTTTTTGATAATAGCTTTTGATAGTATAAAGTTAGAGACGTGAGAAGGGTACCGAAGTGTTAACCCAACTTGGGTCACCATGACCGTAAGTCAAATTTTGACAATGACCTTGTCAGGTCAAAATGATATGCTGCAATTGGTCTTGACGAGAGAATCACGATGGTTCCAAAATAAATCATTTGTCGTTTATAGCTAAAATGTTATTCGCGAAAAAAACACATTTGCAAAAACAATGGTCTTTTTTACCATTAATGGCCCCTGGAGCCTTATCCGTTGACCTGTGGTAAAATTTGGCGCAATATTCCGATGGGGAATTCCAGTGGCTTTCGAACACTTTTCCGTTTTGTTTTCTAGCTATCTTAGTTCCCGTGATAATCGGGTGATTTCTGAACCAATGTTCCAGCTACTCGTAATATGGGAAATTTCACCTTTGATGACCTCTGGTGATCTCAATATTGAGCTCGGCAAAAACGTCCAATGAAGTTTCAAAACCATTTTTAACGACCTTTTGAACGCTTTTCAATTGTTTTGTACGTCCCGTAGAAGCCGAGATCAACGGGTGTTAAAATACCCCCCTCCCCTCCCAGCAGGTCGTGGAAAATCCCGCGTGCCCGCGGGACGCGGGTTAAAATCTTGCCACCCTAGCATAGGTTTCCTTGCATATCTGAGCCCATCTCGCCTTGGCGAATCGTTTGCTGTCTAACAATTTGTCTTAACCCTATTACTGTAGGCATGGAAAAGATACCAAACGGTCGGGGGGGAGCTCATTCGCCCCCCCACCCCCTCGGATCTCGGCTCCCATAAGAGATAGAAAGACGAAATTTAGGGGATAGAGAAACGCCATAGTGAACTCTGTTGTGCAAAATTGTCATGACCATAGGTCAATATCTTCAAGTTCAAATGAGGTCAAATGAGATCAAAATTACCGTTTTAGGACATTGTTTCAGAAACTTCGCATTATCCCAATACCCATTTTTACCTGTTTAGGACAATCCCAAAATTTGACCTTAGGTCAGGTCAAGGTCAAGGTCAAATTGACCTAGGTATGGCAAATTGCATATCAAAAGACGACGCGTCTTGTCGAAACAAACGCTGGCACCAGCTGCGAATCTCTACCTTTATCCTGTGATAATTTATTTACAAAAAAGTGTTTGTGACCTGGGATGACCTTAATTAACGTTTCAGAAGGTCACTGACCATAAATTGCAACTCGGTAATTCAAGAGGGCCCAATATGACATGATACTGAAATAATTGGACTGATCAGATGCGTATAATGTAGGATTTGATTTTTTCACCATTTACTTATAATGGTAGGTCACGCATTTGACCTAGCCTCAGGTCATTAAGTATTAAGATATCGACTCGAAATGTTGTACATACATTCCCTAACATGTCCTTTCTGACATATGTTCCGTTTTTTTATTTAAAAAAAACGAAAAGTTATACTATTTTCAAGAAAAAATCCGTTCTTCAAAACTTTTGGATTTTCGAAATCAAAATTTTGAAAATTCGAGATAGCCATCTAGCCATCTGAATGAGCATGCAATTTGCTACAAGTAACTATTTATTCTTACATTTTGCTCCAAAAATCCAACTCTGCACGAGTGATTAAGCACGCAAAGATTTGGATCAAAAACGCCCGAACATGCCCCCCAAAAAACGGTCCTGGACCCACCCCTGAAACAACTATTTTTTAGAAAAAAATCACACCATTCGTTGCCCCATGAAATGATACGGAAATTTACAAAGTTAAGAGATGCTAGGTTGATCATTAAATGAATGGTACACGAGAAACCTGCGGGGTGAGGGCGAATCGTCCCCCCCCCTACAGTAATAGGGTTAGGAAAGAAGAAAGGTTTAAGGAAAAAAAAATGAAAAGTGGGGACATGCC
>JARFNZ010165132.1:0-16799 GCA_031763405.1 Balanus nubilus
CTATATAATTTATTGTCCTGCGTCTAAATTCATCATTAACTCCAACAAAGTGGAAAAAACCCTTACATTCCCTTTAAGGATATTTTAACATCGCCGCTAATATCTGCATACTTTGGTGGGGCGTTCTATCGCACTCACTCGATTTTTTCAAGGTGGACTATTCCCTTTAAATGTGTAAAGTTTCAAAGAAGATCATTCTTCAATCCGTTTTTACCGAAGATCTATTTTACTTGCCTATCCATTAGGTTCGCATTGATGAAAATAGGCGGTATCAAATTGCTTTCGTTATGTGCGTGCGCGACGTGACGAATGTGAATTCCCAGCCAGTAAGAATTCCCAGAGAGTGGACTGGAGCTCCCAGAAGGTGCACAACATCAAAGATATATTTACTATTCCGACTTTTTCATATGTCAAAATATTTAGCTGAACATTAGCGTCAAGTTAAGTGTCCCAGTTTATTGGATTAGATTGAAAAGGTATAAACCGCTTATATTAAAGGTAGTGTGTCTACTGACATTGGCCATATGGAGTTATGGACAAGGGATTGTAGAGCAAATTTTTCTGAATCAAGCATACCTGCATTTCTCCAGTACCTATAACTCTAGTTGCTGAGATATTCCGTTTACCCCAGGATTGGCATGAAGCACAAAAGTTTGCGGTTTTACCCCAGCCAAGTGCTAATGGAACCAAGTGCTAATGGAACTCTCACCCTATTCCGAGGGTTGGTATATGGGGGGGGGGGGGGCGGTCGACTGTTTCATAGGCCCGCCCAGGGTTTTGACCCCGGGTCATCGGCACAGAGGGCAAGTGTCTTACCCCTGCGCCAGTTCGCTCCCCTTGTTCACGATATCCGTACGTCATCACATTTATAATATGTCTTACGTGTGTCATATTACATTACTTCTTCTTTCGTCTGTTTGCTTTCACCATAGTAATGTCAACTTTTACACCGAAATAAGCCAAAACAATTCAAGCGAAAATTTAATTATTCGAGGCTTATATATTAATTTTATTTCACTCAAATATGAAAACAACAGCTACTTATTGTAGGAAAAATGTTTTAGGTGATTAAAAACAGTAGACACACTCCCTTTCAATCAAAGGCGTAGGAACGTCACAAGAAGTGGGTGGGCCAGCCACTCGGGGGCCTCCCCATTTCAGGGGCCTGTTTTTCAGGGGGGCCCACCGTGAACAGCGTGCTTATGTCTAAACGACAACGGATCAATATTTCTCTTTCTCAGGCTGCGGCTTAAAATTCGTGTTCATATCATAATTTGAGTGAGTCTTCACCGAAGAGTTCTTGTGCTAGGAAGATGAATGCATGATGATGATCATCATGAGGAAGGGATCATAAAGGCGAAGAGTTGTTTTCAGGGATATCAACGGAACTTTGCTAAGTTTTGGTAAGGATAATGCAGACGTTTGAAGAACAAAAATACGTTCGGTAACTTTTTTTTGCCGAGGAGAGGGCAACTGTCTATTTTGCAAAACCGTATATGCGCCAATGGCATGGGCGGATCCAGAGGGGGAGGGGGAATGGAGCCATGGTCCTCCCCAAACTATCTGAAATCGACACAAAATTGATTCCTTTTATAGTTTAGCGAGGTATCTAAGAAACTTGTGCTTCTTTTGTAAATCATGTATCATTGCGTAAACAAACGATCCCATGAATTATCATGATCACTTATGTAAAATGTTTTAGAATTTCACCCCTACCAAACCAACCATTCCAGATGCGCTAATGACTGTAGGCAAACATCCTTCGGAGTGAAGCGCAGCCGTTTTTGCACCCGCTTATCCCCTATCCCTTCTGAAATTTTGTGATCTTTTACCCCATGTCATCTCAGGTCAGGTCACCAAGTCACGTCATGTGACCCCACCTTCAAAGACGTTAATTTCGCTCATGCCACGGACACAGCATTTAGTGAAAGATTTGAAACATTCAGGATTTGATGAGGCGATAGGTACATACATATCTAAAATTCATTTATCTCGGATATTTTTTTGGGGGCGTCGATGACTTTTAGCCAGGTCAATTTCGTGACCTTTCCATTTTAATTAAAAGGCAATGGAGGAATGTTCGATTGGTTCCTATCTCGAAGATACGCAACAAATCAGTTCATTTCGTTAAGTGTCATGTTATCCTAGGCCATTCTTGGTGACATTTTAATCAGAGTTCGCCTACAAGGTCATCCAAGGTTAATGGTCATCTAGGCAGCAAAACACCGTCTTGACCTTTGCTGTCTTTTGGAGCCTGAACTTTGCCTGAACTTTGCCTGAACTAAAACTGAACCTAAACTGAAGTCTGAACTGAACTGGCTAAAATTTGGTTTCATCTTAGCGAAAGGTCTTTTCAAGTGCTTTGCTTCCTTTTAGAGCTTTCGATTGTTTGTGTTATATTTTTATCCTAACTATTGTAGTTCCCGAGATAATGGGCATGCGGGGAGAGGAGCTCTAGGGCAATGTCCCAATACTAGAAAATTTGACCTATGATGACCTCGATGTTGATCTGAGCCTAAAGTGGCGGAAAGGGTCTGTAAATGTTCGTGGACGAGCTTTAGAACGCGTTTATTTTTTTATTTACTTTCTTTATGAGTCGAGTTCGAGGGGGCTCAGGTCAGATCAAATTCGTTACTTCGTAATTAGTTGCTTGTAAGCCAGTGGATACATATTGCACTTTTTCCTTTTTCGAGGATACGCATCAGTTCAGATGTTTTCCAATATTTTTGTCATGTCATACATGATATTACAGGAACAATTTTCATTCAGTGACTATTTACAGGGTAGGACAAAGTCACCCCCGGTCGCCATCAGGGACTGATCCAGAGGGGGTTACGGGGCCATGTCCCCCCCCCCCCCAAACTCTGAAACCATGGTTTGACCAACCCAAATGGCCGGACTTTTTGGATGTTCTTAACATTACGTTTATGACGTTGCGTAGACAGAATTCGCTTCATTTGAATGATTTGCCACCCCCTCCACACCACCTCCTCCCAAAAACACGGCTAGATCTGCTCATGTTACACCATCACCTTTTCCCCATTGTATTTTAATAGGGTGAAGATAGAGAACTGCAAATGTCACCGATGTGTTTGTCGCATCCAGACGTATCGCCTCATACGTAACTTGACCTGTTAGGTCATCAAATGACTTTGGTCTGACATCAGACATGACCATTATAGGTTGGGTCTTGAAATTAAATATTTTTTCCGGCAAAATTGCGTAGTATATCTTTTTGCCTTTGGTGGCGAGAGTCACAATTTTTTTTTACAATTTTCTATTTCGAAATTTACCTTTGCAAAATCGACGTTGAAAATATCAAAAATATCCAAAATAAGGCATAATTAGCATTAGGTGGATTGAAAGAGGAAAATGTCTCAAAAATACCTAATGATATAAATGTAGAGCAATTACGTAAAATTATAGCATACGTAATTTGTACAAATTCTTATTTGGAAATTTACCTTTGCAAATCGTCATTGAAAATATCGAAAATATCGAAAAATTAGACAAAGCAGCATGACGTAAATATCAGGGAAGTTTGTTCAGAAAAAAAGTTTTAAATATTGGGTAAGTAGACTAGAACTTGGACTTGAACATTATGGCTAACGTACCGAATAACGTTAATTCGAATACTACAGAACGGCACCAGATATCAGATACAATACAATAGCTTTACCGTTAGCAATATACATATATCCATATTTACCAGACAGGTTCGGAAAGTTTCCGATTTTAGGTTGGAGCTTACACTTACTCCCTACCTTAGTAACCACATTTACAGCACCTTAGTGTGCTGTAAATGTGGTTACTGTGTGATGTGATATAAATTTGATCAATTCATCTTTTACGGTGCGGTGCCGTCAGTGAGGACGATGGTCGGTTGTGCTAAAGTCTAGGTAGGGCTAATATGTGGCCCGGAGACCAGACTGACACTGTGGAATGTGGTCGGAGACCATGTTTACTTTTTTCCACCACTGCTTTAGTGGCTCACTGATTCTCCTGAGAGGGCACTGCCCTCACTCGTGTTTACTCTGGCCAAATGCTGAAGCCTCCTCGGTAGTGCGGTCGACGCGAAATATCGCTATTGAGAGGCGTGCCTGCGCTGAAATAATTTGAAACGTTTCGAATCTTGTATTTGTACAGAGAAGGGAAGAACGCCTACATGCTAGTGAAGCCGGGTAAATATTCACAGAGCCCCGGGCGTTTAGTATAGAACCATGCAAGACTGCAAAAGATAAGTTAGGATTCTGATTTCTGAAGCGGAAATGTTGTCCCTTATCCCACATTATTTTTACGTTTTTTACAACTTCTCATCCGTCCTCATTGATCTCTGACCAAAGATTGGAAACGTGATTGACGGCGAATACCTATGAAAAAGGATTTCTGAAATTTCTCCCTTTAAGCAAATCTAATCGTGTTGCCGTTGCTTTGGTAATCCTTGGACATTTTCTTTGCGCATTATTGTTGTTTCCGCACAGACAGAGTGCCGGTGGTGGCTGAGTGAAGTGCTGCTCTTGCGAAATCTGGAGTTAGATGGCGCGGTGGTCGTCTTTGAAGCCACCAAAAGCCAGGCACCGGACAATAATGGGCACCCATCACCCGGCCGAAGTGATGGGGGATTGTTGGT
This sequence comes from Balanus nubilus, assembly GCA_031763405.1. Classification (NCBI taxonomy): domain Eukaryota; kingdom Metazoa; phylum Arthropoda; class Thecostraca; order Balanomorpha; family Balanidae; genus Balanus; species Balanus nubilus. The sequence continues at coordinate 4,631 of JARFNZ010165132.1, forward strand.
GGGCGGATGTAGGACCCTGTCTGACACACCATAGTAGCTTGTTGGTAGCTCGCCCGTCGTTTTTGGGGCATTCTATGATATGGTGGATACACCAGGAAGGATCTTTACCTAAGACACGCTTGCTATTCGGGTAAAAGGGTCTCGGAATACATCGTGGAAGGCAGTGTTCCGCATTGCCTATCCTGTGGAGTATCCTGTGGAGTATTCTGTGGAGTATCCTGTGGAGGATCCTGTGAAGTATCCTGTAGAGTGTTGGGTACAACGGTACTTTGCTCGGGCTATCGGTTATCATCATCCACGAAGGGTCGTGTGCCACACGAATGTATGTTAAACACGGATGTATGATACCATGTGTTTTTCAGACAACTGCGAGTATATGCCCACTCCTTTCATCGGGTCCAGTGCTTCCATTGCTAGGACAGCTTCAAACATAATCTGCGATAACCTGCTAGGAAAGTGTCTGATGTAATGAAGACGTTATTCAAACATCTTGCATTTGTGTGACCTCAAATGATCACCAGACCTCAAAGCATAATTATATACAAATGACACATTTGCTCACCACAGAAACGAAATCCGTTGATGTGACTCAAATATGGCAACCACTCAAACAGCCCAAGTTAGTTATCACAAGCCAAATGCCTAGCAACATCACAACATAATGCATACATGAGAACTCGGCGAAGTGTTCCATAGTAATTTACTACTCGTAGGAAGCACATAAATAAACACAGAAATCAACAAGCGCCATCAGCTGCCTTCGGCTTGCACAATGCGATGTATGATGGCTTGAGCTGTTAGCATCGCAATTAGCTTAGCCCTTGTGCAGCTCTTAGGTTGAGCCGAATCATCTTTTGAATGCCGTTCCCGCCGATAAACTGGTCGGCAGTTAGAGCCGACTGTGGTACCGAATCCAGTCGGTGAACTCTGCGAAAACAGATAACAGCGGGCTCAGCGACGGACAGGGCATCGTTTCCAGCTTCCACACTTTTTGATAGCCACCAGTACCTCACAGATCGGATGTAGCAAAGGGCTATCTGAAGACTGAATCCGAAATCCCACAAGTAAATCCGAGTCCCCTAAATGGGTCCACCTCGCAGGGCTGATAGTAGCCAATGACACTCACCGGAAACCCGTACGTAGACTCCGGGATAGCCGGGGAGTGCGCAGCCCTTGCCGAAGCTGACCACACCGGCCAGCGTGTAGACGTCGTCGAAGCTGACAACGGCCATCGGCCCCCCGCTGTCGCCCTGGGGACACCAGGAACGGGAGAGGGTCACTCAGTTTGTCACGCATCGTGTCAGCCTCACTTTCGACAGGGTTACAGGTCTTATTCCGGGCCTTGGAAGTTAAAGGGTAATTGTCAACCTTTGGCGGTAATGAAAAAACGGTCAAAAGCAACGTAACGAATTTTGTGTCATTGATGGTAAAACTCAAACGTGGAGGAGCCACATCACCAAACAGGAAATATTAGGAAATGATTTTTTGACCGGTCTCCAACTCTCAAAAGAATTGCATGATTATGATCCGCACTGTTTCGGCATGATGGTCGACCCCATAAATATTACATTTTTTTCATACGTTCTTGGTGATGTGTTCTATTACGCAGTTTGTTTATTTCGTTAAAATATTGCCACCATAAATATTGCATAAATTACAAAATTAAATTGCGATTAAAGTACAGCAAAGTTTATCGAAGTAAATTAAATCACAAAATAAAAAAGTTCCTAGCAGAGGTTCTGCTATGCGTTTTGTTTACATTTCTTTTGAGCCGCTAAGCAGAATATTCAAATTCGCCACGGAGGACGGTGCGACTCCAGTCATTTCAAAGTCTGTTAGGTTAGGAAAAGTATCTACGGTTTTACTAAAACTAGTGCCAAAAATCGATCTTTGAAGGAAGATTGCAGACGATTGAGGGCGAAGTTTTTTAAACGGACTGGAGCGGTTGAACAGGGGAAACTGGCTCTATTACCTGTCAAATTTTAGATTTTAGGTGACAATGTCCCTTTAAGTGGCAGTATTTTTTATAATATACTGCCAGAGATAATATAATATACCTCCAAGACTGACGCGTCAGGGTTATGAAGATCCTTATGTTTGTTCCAGGTCATGCAAACGACACAGCATGATGTTATCAGTGTTCGTTACCCAACATTTGCGTCATTTAGCTCCCTGAAATATTATTTCTCAGTAAGTTGGGCTTCCCCCACTAAAATTAATAAATTTGAAATCGCTGACGGACTGCGCCGTTTCCCACCTGGCAGCTGTCCTTGCGGCCCTCGGGATATCCGGCGCAGAGCATCCGACGGCTGATGCCGATCCGTTCCTTGGCGTAGTCCTTCTGGCACTTGCCGTTGCTGAGGATCGGCACCCTTACGAACTGGACCGTCGGTGGGCCCTCGAAGAGGGTGGGGTCTTTCAGTCCCCACCCGGCTAGCACGGCCGACCGCGACGTGTAACAGTTATTCTGGGAGGAACACGACTGTCGGGGCAGACAGATCGGCCGCACCCAGCCCTTCTTGTCGGCGATCATGGAGCGCAGTGACCCGTTCAGCCTGTGGGAAGTTACAGCAGGGAGAAGTCATGAGGGAACGCCTTTGTTTGTGGTGGAGTGGTTGATTTTTAAGGGAGCGGTAACTTACTTTGAAACGTTACGGGTTGTGATGCTCTACGGTCGATCTGGGCAGCGCCTTTTTCGGGAGATTAGCCACTCGTTGATACAAATGGACACATGTACGAGGTTATGTTCGAACCTGACGGTCAATAACTCAATATGGCTGGATATTATTGAGCAAAGGAGAATAGAGATCAACCTTCGTCAAGCGTCACAAACTTTGACCTCAAACTAATCGGGTGTACGGGATTATTGATACGTTATTTAGGCAGCCCGGAGACATCGCCCTGGTAATGCCCAGCCGCGCTACGGAACTTGTTCACTGCAGTTCGCGTGCTCACTCGATGATGGCGATGTCACTGTCCTGAGTCGCTCTGTTGTAATTTTGGTGCATGGTGATCTTCTTCACTCCGAATATCCTCTCTGTTGGGTCATTCTTGCGTTTGTGTTTGGCTACCGCGATTGACAGTCCCGTAGGTTTGCGTCTGGGGAGAAAAATCGTCGAAGGGTATCATAGGAATGTTGTATGGGTGTTTATGAATTCATGTTTAGGAGCGTGAACCAGGCGAACAGCATGAACTGTTTTTTTTCTTCTCGCATGCATCGGCTCAGTAGGCAAATGAAGCTCTCAGTCATAACGGGTTGAAGCAAAAAACAAGAAAACGCAACGCAAAATGGCAAAAACTACCACGATATTAGTACGCGTCTATGTACTTACATACTCATACACATCACCTTGGAGATAAGCCCATATTGTATGCGTATATGTATATCTCCGTTATAACGTCAGTACCTGACTTATCTAGGGCTAAACCATTTTGTCGTATACTTGTGCCGTGCAACTATAACGGCCTATTTTCATGAGGCATGTTCCATATTGCTCAACGAAGTCGGTTGCTGGATCGCCAGACCGATGATGTTGGTTTGCGTTCAGCAGGTCCCGACAGCGCGCCGACTCACCTGTCAACGCAGTGCGACGCCGTCAGAATGAAGCGCTCGTTGATGATAGTGCCTCCACAGAACTGTGTCTTGCTCCTTTTGGTCTGCAGAGCTACCTGAGGAATGGTGCGTAGACAGTTCAGTGAACCTCATGTGGGAGTCAACCTCGCACGGTCCATCGTGACCGTGATTCGCAGGGATCAAACTAAGGGAGATGGACCTTTCGAAAGCGCCGCTCACGCTGAGTCTAGTGTTGTATTTTTTCCCCAAAATTCATCGAAGATTTTATTTAAGAAGTAGATATTTTATCTAAAATCGTATTCTTTTCATTTGGCCAGGCTGTCGGGTAAATTATGGCGTAAATCCGTTCACCGATTCGTCATGCTCTGCTCTACAATCTCTCACAAAAAGCAAAACCATGTGGTAATTTGTTTGGTTGCACGGCTTCATGATAACTTAGCGCACTTCTAATCGCTATAAATACAAATTTGGGACAATTGCATGCCGTGACGCGTATGACAGGACTGCTCCGGCTCCGCTCGGATAATTTCCAGGCTGTACCCGGTGTGACGTCAGAGGCTGCCGCGCCGGCCAGCTGGCCGCCGACTGGTCAAGGTCAAGTCGGGCTCAGTCGCCGCGCGCCGCGCGCGCCTCTGGCGGCTACAACGTGAACGTAGGTACAGTCTCGAAAAGTATTAGGTCGGTACTGGCACTGCTTCCCAGTGGATCTCGATCAGAGGCTACGCATGACAAATATGGTGTATGTAATCGTCTGAAAGTACTATTTATAGCTATCAGAGGTGGCTGGAAATTCGTCATAATCTTCTTGGATAGCTAGACGAATAGAGCTTTTTTTAGATACGATTAGCCGTTTAAGCCGTGGCTGGCCGAAAACCCTACGCCGGGTTGGTAAGCCGGGTCGGCGGCGCGCAGTGCGCGGCTCGTGTGTCGTGAAAGGCGATTTTAGAGTGGGGCGCAGGCAGGAGGGCGCCGTGGTGCCGAAATCGTGAGCGCTTGACTTCATGCATCAAGAGCAGCGCAACAGATTTGGTTTAGTGTGGCAGAGCTTTCCCGGTGTTTCCATCAATGGGCTTAAGATTTATCGCTGGAGAGCTGAACGCTGCTCAGCTGGGAACACTCACCAGCCAGGGGAAGGCGTGAGGCGGCGGTGCCTCGTGTTGAACTTGGTCTTCCCACAGCTGGCGTAGTTGAGGTCCACCTTCTGTAGGCCGGCTCTGCTGTCGTCAGTGTCCACAGTCGCCACCGACGAGTCGTCCAGTTCCACGATGGCCCGCACCGAGCAGTGGAGCCGGCCCTCGGCCTCCCGGTCGGAGCGGAACTCGACTCGCATCCAGCCGACGGCCGACGCCTCGATGGTCGGCTCGTGGCTGTGGAACGTGCGGCGTTCGCCGTCGGATCGCACCATCAGGAAGTCACCGCTGCCTAGCTGGACGACGTCACAACTCAGCCGCAGGGTGGCGCTAGCGTCGCTCGCCTGTGGAGGGCAGCGGGTTATAGGTGTCGCCACCGGCGGCCGGCTGGTGTAGAACGGTGTCCCTGGCACGATCGGGCGGCGATACCATGTATTATACAATGCATGTTGCACAATCACACTGTAGCGTCTACTTCAGAGAGTTGACCTCTACCTAAAATACAAAAGCATAACCAATCATTTAGGCAATCAAAATACATAAAGTGTGAATATGAACATTGAACAAACAGGAATACCTACATAACCGGCGAAACACAGGCGATAATTGTTCAGTAACCTACAATGTCCTTCAAGTGCAGTACCTTTAGCTCTTCGCCATTGACGTGCGACAGACATGTCAAAACTTCCTGCAGTTGGGCCGTGGGCGCCAAGTTCGTTGGAACTCACCGAGAATTCCCAAGTGTTCCAGGTGTAGCGTGGGTATGCGTTAGGATAGCCCGGTGATGCGAATTCTCCCTTTACACCGTCAGCCAGCTGAAACTTTCCATAGTCGGCCACTGTTGAGAGAAAATATAATAGTGTGAGACTGACGCCAATCTCTTGTAGATCAACAACAAAAGGTTGGACAAACATTCTGAATACACATTATAGGTATATCCGATTATTTCCGGCAGGTATCGATTGCTTCAAATGCATATTCACTTCTTACGGCAAAAGTGTAGCGGTGCGTTGTGGTACGCTCCACATACAAGCGCGTTATTCATAACCGCTCCACATAACGCGTTCAGCGCGTTATTCGCCCTGAACTTCTTAAGTTGGTAGTCTTTCATTTTTTATGAATAGCTTTAGCAGGTACAATTTCAAGCTGGAAAGATCGAGTTGGTATCAAGCTATCAAGTTGGTAGTCTTTCCTTTTTATGAATAGCTAAAGCAGGTACAAGTTCAAGGTGGAAAGATCGAGTACCCATTGGCTGCACCCGACGATGTATCGGGTCAAGTCTGTTACAGTGGTCGGATCACGTCTGGTCAAAGGGTATTCAATGGTCCTGGAGCGGCTGAACGTAACTCTGATGATATATCTCTGAGAGCTTTTCTTAACAGAGCAAAGGACAATGTCCTCCGATGAGGTGACGTGACATCGGCTGGCTGGTATACTCACACACGGTATCTGTGGTGACCTGATGCGTCCGCATGTTGGCCACTCGGTCGGGGGTGACCCACGGTCGGCCCTGGGCGTCCGACGGCGGCGGCCGGCGCCCCTCCAGACCATCCCCCTCCCCCTCAAGACCCTCCTCCTCTCCCTCTGGAGGGGGCAGGTCCGGCTGCCAGTCGGCCGGCACCGCCCGGGTCACCGTCTCCTCCCCACCGTCCCCGGAGGACGGGGTGGTCACCTCCTGGGGGCCGCCGGAGGACGGGGTGGTCTCCTCCTGGGGGCCGCCGGAGGACGGAGTGGCCCCCTCCTGAGTGCCGCTGGGGTACGCGGTGGTCCCCTCCTGAGCGCCATCACCAGAGGACAGTGTGGACCTCTTCTGAACGTCCCCACCGATGGGCAGAGTGGTAGACGTGCCCTGGGCGCTGGCCGTCGAGGGCGAGCCGTCCTGGACGGGAGGTGGACCGCGAACCGCCAGCTCGTCTTCTACAGGAGGCAGTGGTCTCAGCCACGAAACAGGCACCCTCTCGTTGAAGCCCACTTCCTCCTCATCTTCCCCATCAGGAGGAAACGGTACCGGCCGCAGCCATTCGGGCGGCACCCTCTCTGTGAAGGACACCTCCTCCTCCTCTTTCGGGGTGGTTCGACATGCCACCTAAAAACAACAGGGGTGAGAGAAGGTGGTGATTTGTGAAGGGGCACTCCTAACAAATAAGGGTGCACGAAATTGAGTTTTGAGAAACCGCACCTACCTACCTTTAGTGACTTATATTGCACCTACCTTTATTGACATATTGTGCTCGAAGGTGAGCTGTGCGTACCAATACATTTTTTAATAGAGTTGTGATGTTTAAGTCGTAATGAGAAATCGTGGCATTTGTACAAACGTGATAACAATGATTTTCATTACATCTTTGCTCGGGAAATAACACCACAACATCCCTTGAATGCTCTGCGATAAATTATTGGTAGGCATGCGTGCACGCTGTATCTACGCTTCATCGTCTTACAAAACGTTTTAGGATTATCTATTTTCCGATAAATCCTTCAAAATCCATTAGCCAACAGGGAAAAATGGACATCGACGGCGCCGTCATAAAAAAATATAAACAAGGGATATGCGCCAACACAATAGCATTGTGAAATGGCGAAGCATCAAACAGGATATCGTTCCACATTGACGTCGATAGGTAATGCTTACATAACTTTATAACTTATAGCTTATATAACTAAACATTCAGTATATCTGTTGGAATAACTAAAGCAACGCTGAAGAATACGAACTTCAAATTATCACATCTGCTCCTATGTTCTTCTAGATAGTGGGCAGGATGAGAATATTGAGAGACAGCACGGTGCCGGTACGTTAGCCTGTGAACATGATCGTCATGCCAAAATATTCCCAACCATTAAAGAAACGTGTCGTGATGTTACTGTTCTCATAAAAAATGGCGGGGATAAACAGTTTATTTCGTCTTAGCTGACGTCATTGTGGCTATATTTTGTCATCAATCTTCGGATGAGATGGCGTTTACTGACCAACGACTGGTTAGGTCATCGTTCATGCCAAGAGACTTAACGGAACAAACAAGCGTGTCCAAGCTGATGAGCAGCAATGCCAACAGGCAAACGTCCGGTCAGGACGGCAATAGCAATCCAAGCCCTCTGGTGTGCCGCTGGTCATTCCAGAGATAACGTCAAATCTGTAGCTCTCCCAATTAGTCCATTCATTCCCACCCCATCGTTTATTAGCCAGATACCTTAGAAGGGTTAACTGTTTGCTGTTAGAGGTTTTCACATTCGTCTACCGTCGATAACCGGGAGCGTTTTTCAAGTCGAACTGTCGGACCATATGTGTTTTTAATAGACATATAACTATGCATAGACATGACGAAAATATGTATGCTAATGTATTCGAAAAATACATTCACAAAAACGCAACGCACGTTCCAGGTGCTAACTCCTTCCCCAGTGGTAAATTGTAAAATCTACTCGTGCATGATGTGTCATCGTTGGGGCTGCGCTATCTACACATACGACAGACACCCGTGTGGTGTGTCGGTACCGTTCACCATTGTATCTTGTGTTGCATACCCAATCCGGGTATGCAACACACATCGGGTTCGAAACAATAATGGCATGCTATCTATAGATAGCATGACATTACTGTTTCGAACCCTGGTCGGTTAACCAGGGAAAGAAAATGAAAGTGCATGGCCAGTTGCATACGAGTCATGCCATGGTAACGCAGTTCAGTGGCTGAAGGAAATGCACTTTAATCCATTGAAATTTCGATGGGAAATGCATTTCTTTATGCAAAAAATACGAACACAGAATACAATTTTGCTGAGCCAATGTACAACAATGGGAAAATCCCATTACAGTGAATGTCTCGTACCTATATTTTCAAATAATATGTTACCGTCACGATATGGCTGCTCGTACCGACAATAACCCACGACTTATTGTGTTGGTGGGGGGGGGGCTATTTTTGTCCCACCTTCCGTTTTTGTGCAAGATCTCCTAAACTACGGTGGAATTTTTTGTTTGCTAAACATTGTTTGCTTCTGGCAGACATAAAATGGCCGAAATTCGGGCAAAAAAACATGCACGTGATAAATCAATCTAGGACATTTTGTTTTCTGCCATCCATCGTTCGGTTTTAGCGACGGTTGAGTCAAAATTATGGACTTGCCAGTGTAGGTCAAAACTTTTGCCTCCCAGTGCAAGCGGAGGGGTGTAATAGACACAGCCCTGCCGATTCGCCCCTAATTGAGTTAGAGTTTCGATTTTAAAACAATCGTATTGCTTGAGACAGTTTCTAACCAAATTGCATACAAAAACTTTCAAAGAAAGGAAATTACATTTTCTTCAGAATGACTATCGTAGATTTTGAAATTTGTGGATTTTGACCGCCAAAATGTAAAAAAAAACGTGGCTATTGGGGAAAATGGCAGCAAAATCCAAAATTTTACATATTTTTACGAAACATATGTAATAGGATGTACATATGAGCAATCTCTGTGCCAATTTTCGAAGCAATATCTACATTTTTGACCTTGGGTTGACTCCAATAAGTGAATAATCTGATGACATCATTTTTCAATTGCGTATTTTTAGGTCACCTACCTACGTAAAGCAAATAATGTCTTCAAATTCCTCAGACGAAACTGGTTCATAAACGTGAGTCTTTTATTACAAATGGTGAAATTCAAATTTTGACCACTTTTGACCTGACCTTGACCTGGCCATCTTGAAAATAAGGTAAAATCTCAAAATGAATGTTAGCATCGAAGTATACATCTGAAACAACTCATTAAACATGTGTCACACGGCTTTTATATAACTTTTGCACAAAGTGACCTTTTGCTACCTGACCTTGACTACCTGGCTGACTGACCTTGACCTGTATTTTGCGTGAGACTCACACTCTAGTACTTTGCGTGAGACGCCCTCTTCTTTCACTTGAACGTATTTTAGCTGAGTTTGGACTCACTGCTATCGATAGTCTGGTCTCTGCAGTCAATAAATCGAAAATGTCTATGTTTTTACCTTTGACTTGACCTTGACCTGGAATAAGACCTTGTTAATAAAATTTTAAGTTCTCTTTAGCATTGTTTTAACGAGACCATTCGTTTGCCACCTTGCGCGTCCGTCTGAGACCATTGATTTGGGAGATAAGAGGGGAGGGCGTAAAGTGTCCCCCCCCCCCCCAGCGTTCGGCTGGAGACACTTGCGGGACGCGGGTTAAAGGGAATGTAAGGGTTTTTCCAACTTTTTTGAAATCAACGATTCATTTCGATGCAGGGCAATAAAATATAAATTAAATTTAAGTCATTTTGCTACGTCTTGTCCGAGTGCAACGGAAAACACGCTGAAAGTCAGGTTTGCGCTCCACGAGTACTCGTTTGCTCAGCGAGACTTTTTAGACCAGTATTTCTCCGAAACACGTCGAACCTCGTGACATATTTTCATGATGTCTCCGGGTTTTCATACAAGTTAGGAGACGATATTCACGTAGACTGCAAATTCACTTACGTGCACATACAATCGATTGAAAGTGAAGTAATTGCATTATTATTACATTTTATTAGCTACCGTATACTTAAAAATGTTATCCCTCTAAAAAGTATTAGACATTTATTCACGATTGTTGCCAGTTGGTACTCGTCTAGTGATTTCTGCGTGTGTACTATTTAAATACAAATTAACTATTTAGAAATAACATTTGAAAGATTAATCAAGGATTAAAAAGATAAACAAAAGTTGAAATGGTAAAACAAATATTTTGTCATTTGCGATGCGATCATCAAAGTTATGGAATACAGATTTAGATAAATTCGTGACTAGAGAAGGACATTACGACAAGGACATTACGACATAGTGCTGGGCAAAGCGTAACATTTTACAGGCACTTACAATTTTCATGTTCAAATTCTAGCTCGCTTTTAAAACAGAATTCGGTAAAATTTTCATAGAATTCGTCATATATATTAAGGTATAAGATCCACACTTACATATGCTTTTAGCTGACATTTTCAAAACCCTTACATTCCCTTTAAGCATGATATTTATAGGCACCAGTTACAACAGAAGACATTGCTCACGAGTATAGGTTCCAGATCATGATAGCTGACGTGCTTAAGGAGAATGCAAATACATATTCATTGAACTTTGAGCTGATCCAAGATCTTAAGGTTTTCCAAAATACTCCTGAATACAGCTAAGGTGGTTAATTTTTATTGAAAACTAGATAAAATATTTCCATGATTCTTAATTTGATAGCAATGAATAACAAGTATAGAACTGATTTACAAATCTTCAATGAAATTTTCAGCTTTCAATATGGATATGCCTCAGACTCTTACATATGATATACTTATTGAGCTCAAAATATGCAGTAGGTATATCTATTCGGCTCAGCCAAATATCAATATGTGTTGTAGTAAAGAGTTTCTCGATAAAGGCTTCTGAACAGTGAACTTGTTTCTAAGTTTAAAACACCATGGTGAAGGTGAACTATATCCTTGAAGTGCAATCTGTGTGATCAACTATAGTTGATCAGCTGTATATACAGCTCACGGTTCAGCTGACCTCGAACACGAGTTATGCGTCACCTGACGTAATGGTATCTCGGGTGAAATCTTACTTCACTGACCGGTGCAGTTTTTTCATTTAGCATTCAACATTCTTCCAATATTTTTTGGGATGAGTTTCCTTCGCGTAATCTTCGCATACATGGGAGATGTTTTACATGATACATTATCATCTCCAGGCTCCTTACCACCCACAGTGAGGAGCCCGTTTTGCACAAAGAGAACCACCATTACCAGAAATTGTCAGGTTCAACGTACTGGGGCACCTTGAAGCACTCTTTGTCTGGGAAAACTCATGTATTACCCATCACGATTACGCCAGGTATTCGGGATTAAAACCGGCACCTGCGTATCGCAGCCTCTCGGCCTGCAAGGGAAGAACCCCGATCCCAGGAGGATCCCAGCATACCGCTCGGTCAGGGAATCAGCACAAAGGCCACCTCATGTCGATCACATCGCGAAATGATCGGGACAAAACAATGTGGATTAAGAGATTATCATCGGTATTGATTTGCAGCTGACCACGAGCATCTCGTCTAGCCGAAACCCCCCGAGGGCGCCAGTTCTCAGATCAGCCAGCGACAGCCGAAGACACCGCGCTGGGAAGTCCTGGCTTCCTGCGGCGACGGAAGGACAGAGGCGCTGACCTCTGACCTCTGACCTCTGACCCAGTACTCACCAGGGCGAGGAGCAGCGCCAGCGCCAGCCAGGACCGCAGCGGGGGCGCCATTTCCGGAGGCCGACCGTGCACTGTGCCCGTCCACGCAGACCGCAATGCTACCCAGCGCGCCGGCAGCGCTGTTTTCAGCCTCCGCCAGCGAACCGGTTGCGGTGAACTCCGGGCGGGTATCGCCCGGATCAGGTCACCTCCACCCCCTCCGATCACTCTACCCCTCTCCCCCCGACCAGCGCGGCGCCGGGCGGGGGGGGGGGGGGGG
>JARFNZ010165242.1:0-16793 GCA_031763405.1 Balanus nubilus
CCCGTCCGTCCGTCCGTCCGTCCGTCCGTCCGTCCGTCCGTCCGTCCGTCCGTCCGTCCGTCCGTCCGCCGGCCAGAAGAGCTGCCTTTGTGCAGACAGACGGTCGATGGTTAGCGTTAGCGTGTGTGCGTGCGGGCGGTGAAGGACGCAGCGCGTGCTTCCGTTTTTGTGCCCCGTCGCCGCCGGCTTCGGTCCGCAGGGGACGGGCAAGGGAGGGTGAAACCGGGTTACGACTTCCCCGCCGGTGGCTCTGCTGTCGTCTATAGCGGCGGTGGCGGGGACTCGGGCTTCATCGTGCGCGGCAGAGCTCCCTCGTGTACGACGCGAGCGGCGGCGGAGGCAGCTCGGAGGCAGCGGAGGCTCCTTCGTTGGCGGAGTAGGGAGCGGGGGCGAGCGCTTGTCAGAGCCAGCTACACGGTGGCCGCGTCCGGCGCAGATTGGTCGGCATTGGTCGGGGCCGGGCTGCCACCAGCAGACCACCGTCCAGCGCCGCCGCCCGACCGTGTTTGCCGCCCCGCTGATATGCCGGATTATTGGTGACGTCACTGCCACTCGGACGGACGTGCACGGCGTGCCACCGAGATCGGCGCCGGGGTCCAGCGGCGGCGGTATGATCGACGCCGGGGTCCAGCGGCGGCGGTATGATCGGCGCCGGGGTCCAGCGGCGGCGGTATGATCGTCGCCGGGGTCCAGCGGCTGCGGTATGATCGGCGCCGGGGTCCAGCGGCTGCGGTATGATCGGCGCCGGGGTCCAGCGGCGGCGGTATGATCGGGGCCGGGGTCCAGCGGCGGCGGTATGATCGGCGCCGGGGTCCAGCGGCGGCGCGGCGGTATGATCGGGGGCCGGCGGCGGGCGGCCGTGGTGTTGTTTAGCCCGGGGCCCGGGGGCTGGGTACCCATGGCAGCGGTGTGCAACGATCAACTGCTGGAGCAACGGTAAAGGTCCGATCGGGACGGCTGATCTGGTGACTGTTGACAGACTGATTGTTGACAGCTGGCATGTGACAGCCGATAGAGTGATGTCTGCAGACTGTTTGACTGCGGGCTGCTATATGTTGACGGTTTGCAAGACTGTTTGCCACTGACCTTTGGATGCTGGAAGCTCGACGCTGCCTGCTGTATGCTTACAGTTGCTAACCAGTGACTACTGACTAATTAATGTCTGCTAAGTGCTGACTGCTAATTATTGGCTACCGGTTGTTTGTTATCGGCGTGAAGCTGCCGACTGGTAGTATTTGGCTGCATGGTGCAGACAGTCGATAGTACTGATTTCTGACCGCAGACTGACGGTCATTGAGTGCTGACTTCTGACCGCAGACTGCCGGTCATTGAGTGCTGACTTCTGACCGCAGACTGCCGGCCACTGAGTGCCGACTGTTGACTGTTCACTGCTGACTGACCGCTGACTGCTAGTTCTAACTGCTGACTCCAAGCTTCTGACCGTTGACTACTAACTACCGGGCTTCTGACTATCAACCACCGACTGACAACCATGCCGCCACTGACCACATTCACTCCTTCCTTCGTCCTGCCGCGTCGGACCATATCCTACCGTCCACCATTGCGACTCCGACTCCGACTCCGACTGACTCGGACCCGGTGTGGCGCGACTGACGCCTGCTGTTTACAGCGCTGGCCAGAGGTGCTGATGGAGTCGCTCGTCGGCGCCTGTTCAGCCGGCCGGAGATTAATGATGGCCGGGCGGCGGTGAGCGGCGCCATCGACACGGCAGGCTCTGTTGCCGCCCGCATGGCTGCCGAGGAAGCCAGCGGCGGCGGTGGCGATGGAGGACGTGTTTGTGTTGCTGTTTTGGCTGCAGCCATGTCCGGGGTCGGCTCAGTGTTGTAGCTGCAGGTTAAGCTGCGTGAGTGCCTATGTGGTTAATACGCTGTTAATAGGCTCTGGCCAATCTGAATTATTGCCTGTGAGGATATTGGAATGTCGCGTACTGATGCGTTGATTTGTATGCCTGCACTTAACCACAGCCGTCCGGCGCCTTAAACCGGCCGCACACATCGCCACATGTCTACCGCGATATCGCCCAAACGACGGCCAAAATGCGCAAATCACGCCTCCGAATGCAAATAAGGTGGTCAGGAGTTGAATGCAACGAGATGATACAACTTTAAGGAGGCCCACATCGCTGATATGTAGTCTGGAGAAAATCGTGGAGATATCGCGAACGGCCAAGTGAGCGGCCGGCTCTGCTCTCTCCGTTCGTTGACTGCCGTGAACCCCGTGCTGATGAACCCTGTCTAAGTACCTAGCGGGCTCATCAGCACTGACATGGCCGGCTACTGATGTTACTATTCTGCAGCCCCTAATGTGCTCTCATGTACAGTGCTCCCCTAACGCTCCCATGAACAGTGATATTTACTGTGTTCAGCTGGCGACCAGTGGCAGTTACGGTGCTCACTTTGTGCCCGGCAGCAGAAATGGCTCAGTCTGCATGACTGTAGGGTGACATTTAGCTGAACTTCCCGAACTTCCTCCGCGGGGACTGAGCCAGCCTGTGCGAGCCGGGTCGGCCTGTGTCAGCACTCTAGACCCACCGACGGCAGGTGGACTTTAATCTTCAGTGACGGCGACGTCGCTAACTTCAGTACTCGGTTACGTATTTACGCCGTCCCGTACCGAGTCGGACGGCGCGTCCTCAGTGACGACACCCGGCACCGGGATGTGCTACCCCGTGCCGGCACTGAAGCAGGGCTGCATCAGGTATCACTAGACGGGATGACGGGTCCGGGATGGGGTGTGAGGATACGACTGTCACGTGCTAGATCTGTCATCTTTTCCTGCGACACCCGTACCCGATTCTACTTCAACACCAGTCCGGTGAAGGCGCCAGGTTCAGTCTTCAAGTGTCATGCCCATGAGGCGAATCGTAGCAGTTGTATACCACTAGTTCCTCTCTGGCCGGGTTTGTATCATCCCAGTGTTGCCATTTCCTGCCCGCCCTGGCTGCCACCGCTCCACGTCCCCCCCCCCCCTCCGACCAGCCTGATTACCTGACCACACCCCCCGGCGCCGGAGTCGGGCACGGCTTCCCGGTCCTGCGGGTAACGACGGTCCGCACGCGGCGTGCGCCGTACGCCGCCTGCATACCGATATGGTGCTGCTGGCGGCGCGGCGGGCGGTGGGGCGGCGGACTGCTGATCGGCAGGACGGCGGACGGCGGTGTATCGGCGGGCGGTGGGCGGTGTGGCGGTGGGGCGGTGGGGAGGGTGGAGGGTTTGAGAGGCTCATCACGAGGCGCTGCAGCCGAGGTGCGGAGGCGGCGGGTGCGAGGGCGGTACGCGCCGCAGCCGTCACGTCCTGGTTATCAGCCGGTTAGCCCGCCGACGGCGGACGCAGAGGCATCGTGGGCGGCGGCTCGGTGCAGAGGAGGGGTGATGGGGGGGGGGGGGCCGGTACAGACTGGCATGGGGCAAGTTAGGAGATGATGGGCTGTCCTGACCGTGGTACCAGGCACGCACACTGCCCTGTACGTGCGGCGTACGGACAATGTTACCGCTTTTTGTATTTTTGTAAAGGCAAATGACTGTAAAACATAGAAGGCTGTTCACTTCATGTGCTATAACTTTGACATGAGCACGGCTCTTTGTAAAAGCAAATAACACCCTAGAAAGTCTGCTTCGGCTAACCCGCTCTCCTCAACAAGCCAGGTCACGGGAGGTCGGCTCAGGTCACGACCCTGCTTCACCGGCGCACACCGCACACGGCATCCCATCACCGGCCAGCTGGGAAAAACGGCCGCCGCGTGACGGGGCGTTCGTCCGAGGGGCGGCGGCTGCGTGACGCGCCCGTCCGCCCCCGGCCACAGACGAGCCCTGAGCGTGGCACGTCGCAGCCCTGATTTGTCCATAGTCCGCCGGACCGTATAGACGAGCCGAGCACGCCCGGCACGTCCGCGGAATGATTGCCCACGACGCCGGCGGCCGTCCGGTCCAGACTCAGACGGGTATGTGTCCAGCTTTTTGATACGGAAGTCATACGAAGAGGGCTATTTTTAAATGGCTCGCACCCGGTGTAAATATTGCAAGAAGCCTTTGGGTTTGGTGGTGGTGGGGGGAGGGGGGGGGGATGTTAACGACTTGGTTGTGTGGTTTTGAGATTGGCGATGTCGCCTCACCTTGACGCCTTTGTGCCCCCTGCACGGCGCTGTTGCTGAAGCACCTCAGTATGTTATTGTTGAGCTGTTGGCCTCGAGAAGCGACGGCCATCGATGGTCGAGCGGGGGAGGGAGAGGGGGGACGTCAGGTGAATGAATGACTGGCGCTGTACTCGGCTCGTGCAGCGCGACAAAAAGCGCCGTGAATCGCGCCGCTCCACGCCGCAGCCGCCGCCGACCTCGCCGGGCCGGGTCCAAGTGCTGCACGGAGCATTCCTGTGGCTTCGCGTCCCGTTCATCACCCCGCCGAGAAATGAATGGCCGGCTTCATCAATGAATGCACGGACAATGAGTGATCAGTTTTTAGAGGAAGTGTATACACTGGTCGGCGAAGGAGCCAGATATATCACAGCAGCCTCCGTGGACTGTTTTTGTTGAGTTTAATTTTCTGTCCCGAAGTTTGGCTCTGATTCAGCTGGAATCTGGCAAAATGTCGCTGCGTTGCTGCAGCTCGGGACATTGCATGTACTGGCTGCCTGCCATGTGCCAACTCAGCCATCCCGGCTCCTGGCTCGGACTCCTCGGTTTCCTAGTGGCGGCCTTACTTCATGATAATGTGATTAGGTGTTAGAGGTGGATTACCTTGCCTAAACAACTATGACCGGTGTAGTCGGCTGATTATAAACAGAACCATGAATAAATCAGCTCGGCCCAAGCCTGCGGCCGTCATCTTTGCTGCCCGGCGGCCGGCGGAGTCGTCTTTGTCTGGTCAGAACAGACAGAGCGAAACGGAACCAACTCGGGGTTAAACTTTGGGACTGTATTATTCATGACTTGACAAATTGGCTACAGGCAGAGCTATCTTTATCTCCAGCTTCCGAAGTTCTGAACATCGTAGGCCATTGGGTTTGGGATGAGCCGAAGCGTTTCATTGACCATTGTTGTTTTGATGAAATTTTAAATCCCATAAAAGTTTGCAACATAGGTCAGTTGCACGCCTTAACGGTTTTACGACTCAGTGCCCCTTGCTGTTCTCGGAGAACTACGTTGCAGCCTGCACTAACCAGTATACCCGGCGGCGACGTCTCGGGTCGCCGTGGTTATTTTTACGCAACTGAATCCTCCGTCGGCGACGGGAGGGGTCGGCCATTTTCCCAAGCCCCGCCATAAAGCCACCCGTCTGCCGCGGACTCGACTGCAGCATTAATGGTGACTGCCGCCGTATCACCACACTTTCTCCCGCTATAGACGAAAATTGCGCGCACTTAAACGTTCAAAAGGCCATCCCGCCCCGAACGAGCATCCAGTTGAAATTGGCCGAACACTGCGGCGGGGCTGGATGTTGCCCGGAAACCGCTCTCGGCCGTGTCTGCAATAACGCTGCACACGGCCACACTAATTAACTAATTGTAATAACGGTCCGGGCTGGCCGCTGCGGGCAGCGCGGCTCCCAGGCCCGCCGTGGAATGAACAGGCTGCAGTGCCGGTAGGTACCAGTGCGGTGGCTGAGGCTGACCGGGACGCTCCGTGCAGGTTCAACTTTCCGCGCTCGCAACGAGTAAAACTTAATTGGCTTCGACTCGTGTAGTAAAACTTAACTTGCATCGACTTCGGAACAGTTTGTGAACTTTTTCATCTGACCCAAAATTTTGCAGTTTAAGTTTCTCTTCCTGTCAAAGCATGCGAGATATGCCGACCATTCTGAGCCGAACAGACCGACCTGGGCCCAAGTTTGACCGCGGACGATGTTACCCTGTCAGTCTGCCCCGTCTATGATTATCGTGACTAGGTACGTCCATTTGATCCATCTGTCACCCGTCCATGTCGCCTGTTTTTCCCCAGCGGCACTTCCAGACTCGGCCGACTGTCTGAGTTAGCCCTGGGACTGCGGTTAGCCCTGGGGCTGTGGTCAGCCTGCGGGTTGCAGTAGTCCTGGGTACTGTCAGGTTGTGGTCGTGCCGGGCCGCCGCCATCCTGTCTGATTAATGACCCATCCCCGTCACCTGCGTCCCCTGGGCGACAGCTGCAACTCTGCCGGCTGGCTGGGTCATCGGCGTCATGCGTGGCTGCGGTCTGCTGTGGTCGGGCTCTGTGCTGCGGTCTGCTGTCTGTGTCGGTCACGGAGTCAGTTCCAGCCCGGCTGTCGCCGTCTCTGTCCTGTCTGAGTGTCTGACCTTTACTAACCTCTCCTCCGCCGTCTGCAACCCTTCCCTATCACCTGTATTCCCTCCGGCAGCCGGGTCGGCTGTGTTGTCTGCACCTGCGGCCGCCCCCGCTCGGCCGGGCCGGGAGGGTTGGCCTGCCGCCGTCCAGGAATACCCTGCGGCGGCCGTGGGAAGCTGCACGGTACGCTGACTGCACGCTCCCTGCACACACCACACCGGCACGCCGCCGCCGCCGTCCCCGCCGTCGGGCAGCTCGGATGGGGTGAGCGCGGCCTGTCAGATGCAGTGTCGTGATCAGTGCCGGACCGGCGCACCTCCCGTGTTTTCGGCAGGGTTAGGGCTGTAAGAGTTATATGTAGAGCCGAGTTTGGGGCTAGAGTTGGCTCTAGACAGAGTTAGTTAGAGCCAGACAGAGTAAGTGTTGGGTTTGAGCTGAGCCGAGTTCAAGATGCTGGCTGAAACCTCCTGGAGCTACTGGGTTTGAGTTCGAGGCTGCTGTCGGAGCTAAGGCTTTTTTCCTATTCATCCAGGCGGTCTGGCGGCACTGAACACTGTTCGGTTCGTTTCACGGTACCTTCGGTCGAACCGTTCGAGCCGTTCAAGGCTCGACAGACGGAGAGCCTGCGCCAGATGCAGCCGGCTGATAGAACGGGATCGGACGGAATTGCGATTTGCTGAACCGTGAAGTCACCGCTAACCTGGCGAACTCGCGGCGGCTCAATCAGTCAGGAGTCGCTCACACTCGGTAAATCGAAATCAATGGGAGCCATCCGTCTGACCATGGCCGGCCGGAGAAGGTTCAGCCAAGTGTCCCGCTACGAGGGCTTCGTGGAAACGCGCTATCGGCGGCTGTCGCTCGTCTCTCTGAACCTGATCCGGTCTTCTCAGACCGTGTGAAAGAGCGGAGCGATGGCCTCTCGGGCGGCGCGCCTGGCGTGCCGCGCGCCCGGCAGGCGGAGGCGACACCGCGCCTGCTCCGCCTGCCGCGCCTGCCGCCGACGGGGGGAGGGAATGTTGGCAGCCCGGACAGATTCGGCTGTGCGCCGCTGGCCAGCTGGGCACCGGCCGTGCCGTGACCCGATGTAGGTGCTGGTGACCTCAGCGGGCAGCCTCGGCGGGCGGTTTGGTGGTGAGGCGGCGGTCGCTAAGGGACGGGAAGGAGGGGAGGAGGGGAGGGGTAGTGCAGTTGTGACGAAAGTGGGCTGATGTAACGCCTTACTGGGCGCCAGATGCCACTGGACGCAAATGCGGTTGTGTCATTAGATTATTTGTTCGTGTCTTCTGCATTCCAGTTCAGTGCCTTTCTTATTGTGATTCAAATTATAAACAAACAAAGAGTCAGTCAACGGAGTGTCGCAGAAGCACAGTGGGCGTTTTAGTCGATTTAGCCTCGTAAAACCGGTTAACCCCTATGCAAATTATTTATTACAACATACATAACAGCCCATGCATCAATCAGCATAATATAATTGGAAAGACAATGCATCAAATAGTGCATTACGTACACTATCGGTTACATTGCAGTCTATATATTGATACATTGCAGGCTGTCGCGACGGCCGAGGAGCCCGTGGGCATGAATTTCAACATCTGAGAAGACGATGTTTGGTCGGCTCAAACGTTGTGTGCTGATCTCATTTTGAGCGGAGTGTCGACACAACGTGGTCTGTTTGTGTTCGGCTGGACTAGCCGAGGGGTTATGTGTCGCGGGTGGCGAGTGTAGCGAGTGGGGTGACTGGTGACTGGTGACTGGTGACTGATGACCGGTTAGCGTGCGCCAGCGATCGACCACACTGACAGCTCGTACGTACACGTGTTTGCATCGATAGTCGCATGTCCTTATGGGTCGGAGAGCCGATGTCCGCTATCTGGCGTTGGCTCCGCTTTCACCCGTCACAGGCGGGTCCACGCCACATTTATTGGATGGCTCGACAGGCGCGTGGGCTAAAAACAAGCATTTTCCACTCGGCCGGCGCCGAAGCCCGTTAATTTTCGTTCCTTTGCCGGTGGTTGGTTTTGGTAACACGCTATCGTAGATCGGACGGTGCTCTCAGGGATAATTAGTCACGACTTCGGCTGTGGTCGGGCCGACCGTTCGCTCCTCCCCTCCTTCTCAGTTTCTCATCCTCGCCGTGGGGCTCTACATCACGTTATGAAATCAGAGATAGCTTTATGCGTTTTGCCGGCTGCCGCCTACGCGCTGCGCTGGCTGCGGCTCGCTCCGCTTACCCGGCTTGTTTGATCGTTCTCCCGGAGCCACGGTAAGGTATGCCGCCGCTGCAGCTTGCAGCTGTCCCTGCGGCTGTGATGCACGGCCGCGTATTTCACACTCGCCCCTCCCCGGCCGGGCCGCTCAGTGAGATTGCGAGATGTGGTGTTCAGATGAAAGCGGCGTCCCCCCGTCTGCCCGTCTGTTTACTCAGCCTTCGTCTGCGGGCCATTACTGCTGATAAATAGGACACGCCCGGAGGGCACTGGGAGAGCCGTGCTGCCCGCTCGGTCCGACAGAACGCCACTGATCTGAGCTGGTCGGCCCGTCTCTCTGTATAGGCTGCAGCATGGTGTGACTCCTGGCGTGACCTGACGTGACTCCTGTAGTTACTCCTGACGTTACCTGACGTTACCTGACGTTACTCCTGACGTTACCTGACGTTACTCCTGACGTGACCTGACGTGACATATCGTGACCTGACGTGACATATCGTGACCTGTCGTGACTCCTGACGTTACCCGACGTTACTCCTGACGTGACCTGTCGTGACTCCTGACGTGACGTGACGTGACCTGACGTGACATATCGTGACCTGTCGTGACTTCTGACGTTACCCGACGTGACTCCTGACGTGACCTGTCGTGACTCCTGACGTGACTCCTGACGTTACCTGACGTGACTCCTGACGTGACCTGACGTGACTCCCCATGGGGAGTACTCGCCATGCTGAGAGGACGGCACGTCGGAGACTGGTGGCAGGACTGCGCCACCCGTCTGATCCGACACAGCGCAGTGGCCCGACTGTGGTATGGATTGCTGTATTTCCGTCTGGCCAGTGACCATACCTGCTAGGCAATTCGAAAGGCTGGGAGGAGTGATGGATTTCTCGTCTGATATCGCCAAAGATAGGGTTTAAGCCCGTATGTTTAGGCCGGCGTGAAATGGCGGTGAGTCGTACCTCCGATCTGATCAGAACCAAAGCCGAATTGTCGGTCACCGGCTGGGGGAAGATCAGGATGTTATCCGTCTGTTCTGAGCTGGCTTAACATTGTGTGTAGGCCGGAGCCGGCGCGTTGCTGCGGCCTTCTATTCTTACCGAGTGAGCGATCCGGACCCGTCTTTGTATACCAGTAGCGGTGTGTTACCCGTCGGTCCAACAGAGTGCCACTGATCTGTTCCCGCCTGCAGACTGACGATTTGCCAGCAGCGGCGGGGCGGGACGGAAGGCGGGGGCGGGGGCGGGGGCGGTTCCTAGAGCGGCGGCTAGCGGCGGCAGAGTCCGCTGGTCAGTGTTGATCCCGACTGGTAAACTTATCCCTCTCACTCCCTCAGCCGTGACGCTAAACCGCGTCCCGGCTCCGACGGCGGCGGTAGCTGCCTGGGAACACGCCGTGGCCCACTGGGAGTCGTTCCCTCGCCCCTGGTCCTCCACGCCGGCCCCGCGCCAGCCGGCCTGTCAGATCTGTCAACGGCTCCGGTGTCGGATCCGTCAGCCGACCGTCGGTGTCGGGTGTCGGGTGACAGACGCCGCTCGGTCGGTGCAGTTCGACGCCCTCCCGGAGCGGCGGCGCGCCGCACGCGCCCCGTAATCGGAAACTTGCTGAGTGGTGGAGTGGCTGTAACAGTTCGGCGGCGGTAACGGTGAACGGTGGACGGTCATGGCTAGTCCGGGGCTGACGACGATGGCGACGGTGACGACGATGACGACGATGACGTCGGTGACGGTGGTGACAGCGGTGGACAGGACAGTGGACGGTGGAGTGTGGTTGGTCTCGACTGCGCTACCCTCTCCAACCCCATCGTTTTGTTTGTCAACGATTCCGTAACACTTCTCCCCGGTGTATCGACCCTTTGTGATACTTCCCAGACATCCTAGTTCGTCGGGAAGCTCTCTACACGAACCTGATCAATGAGCCGACGGCGTTATACCCATCTCGGCCCAGTTCGGTGCTTGTTAAAGCGCTCTTCAGCTACGGCGCGTGCACGTTGAGCGCGCTCCCGCCTTGTTTTAATGATGGCCGGGCGCGGCGGGAGGGGAGCCGTTGAGCCGGTCGTGATGTTGTTGATCGTGCTCTCGAGCTTCGCTGAGCATGGCGTTCACATCGCCACGCCTGCACCGTTCACATCGCCACGCTTGCACCGTTCTCACCGACACGTCTGCACCGGAACAGCGTTGCTGTTGCTCCGAATCGTGACCGGGGACTTGTGGCTCTGGCTCTCGGCTCCCAGAACGGTCTCGCTTCCAGCCCCACCTGGCGTGTTCCGCCCCTCTCAGACGCCTGGCGCCTCGACTCGGCGCCGCTGCCGCACCATTCGCAACACAAACACAAACACGCCGTACACGGCCCGACATACACAGTACACACGCACACACACACGGGGCGCCGTCTCAGCCCGCCGGCCGACGACGGAACGTGCCTGTCCCGACTGAGCCGTTTCCGGCGATCTGCCACGACAGCGCCAACAAAGCAGCGAGTGGCGGGTGTGGGAGTGTGCTGCGGGTGTGTGCTGTGTGCCTCGTGCGCTGTGTGTGGTGCGCGTCGGATGTGCTATTTGTGCTGTGCGTTGTGTGTGCTGCGAACGTTGTGTGCTGCGTGCGGTTTTGTGGTATGTGTGTGCTATTGCTTTATGTGCTGTGAGGTGTTTATATTATGCATTGTGTGTGATGCATGCTCCCCGTTGTGACATGTGTGCTGCCGTTTGGGCCATGTGTGCTGAGTATTTGATGTATTTGTATTTTGTATTGATGTATTTGCTGAGTATTTGATGTGTGTGTGTTTGTGTTTGTGTATGCGCCATGCACCATACACCATGCATTATCTGTCACGTGTGTCTTGTGCTGTGTTCCTTGTTGTTCTGTGTGCTATACGTGCCCTGCGGTGAGCTATTAGCCGCGCCCGTCAGAGTATCCGGTCTCCCGCCGCCGGCGCCCGGCAGGCGGTCCAGACGACACACCAGTCCCGCCGCTCCGCCACCGCCACCGCCCCGGGCCAGGCCTGCCTCCCTCCCTCCCTACATCCCTCTCTCCCTCTCTCCACCCACAAAAAGCATTGTGCCGGCCGACGCGGCCCGACCCGGCGCGGCCCGGCGCGCGGCACGGAGCGACTCGGAGGCGGCTGGAATAACACGGGCGGCTCGACTCTCGGCTCGGCTCACGGCTCGGCTCTGCTGCCGGTAGAGTAGTATGTGGATGAGCCGTGATGTCAGCGACTCAGCAGGTCAAACAGTGGTGTGAGCGACAGATTGGCGTCGTCGCTGGCGTTTGCTGAGCCTCGGCTGGTCGACAAACGTCGCCTGCATTGTGATAACAACACATATGGTGACTTTTTCGCCCCTAGATGGCAGTAGTGGTAAACGACTGAAGGTATGCTGTGCCGCCTAGCTTGAAATCAAGGGCTCCAGCCCGAGCGACGCGATGGGAGAACTGACGGAGGGGATAGAGACAGGCGGGTCATTCATCGCGTTAAGAGGTGACCACGCCCATGATACTGAGAGTGAGAGCCACTGTGCTTCGACATGCTTTCTGTGGGTAACTCACCCCCCACGGACTAGTTCCTACGGGTATCTCCGTCCGTCAGGGAAAATGGTCTGGTTAGCTCGGGCCTCAGTGCCGGAAAATGGTCTCGAGAGCAGATCGCACGCCGGTTATTCCGCGGCGGAAATTAGCACCCTGGGAACCCCTTCCGGCGCAGCCGTGAGAGCGATCGACTCCGGTGCCCGCACCCCGCCGCCGCCGCCGACTGGTCAGGTGCGCCGACGGCAGGGAGATTTACGATTCCGTGCCGATGCTCTCCGGGTCTGAAAGAACGCCGCTCGGGGAAAGTATGGTCACACTTTGCACAAACTCTTGGGGATTTTATGTAGGTCTCGCCTCCACTTGTTCTCGGTGTTTATGAGCTGAGGCTAACCAAAACTTCAGGTGCAGCTGTGGCCCTGTTTGACTCAGTTCGCGTCGCGTGGATTCAGCGGTCCGGACGGGCTGCGAGCGTTGTTTGGGGAACAGATCTCTGTGTGGTGTGGTGAGTGTGTGGCGTCGTTGTGCCCCCGCGGTGCCTGGGTCGCATTCCAGGTGATTGTTTCTGCCGCGGCTAAACAGGGGCGTCGCGGGCCAACACCGCGCCCCAGCCGTGAATGACTGGACTCATAAATACGACATGGCGCAGTCTTAACAGGTGCTGCCCGCGCCGCGGTGGCCGACGCTGACGTATGGTGTAATTGTATGGATCGTGCCTCAGTCCCGGCTAACGGCTGACCTCACGGCAGCTGGGTAATGTTGTGGGTATGTACCGGCTTAGGTCACCAGTCACCGTCGGCTACGGTGAGGACAACCAATCGCCGGGTGCTGCTCATTGGTCAGCCCCCACCACCAATGGTCACTAGTAGAGGTCAGCGTTCATTCATCGGTGGCAGATTCACTCTTCACTCGTTTTTGACCTCTGGTCACTCGCCACCGACCACCGCGACCACCAGCCCATCGGTCGACTCGACTGACACTGGCCACCACTTCATGCCACTGTGCTCAGGCCTCAGATCACCGGCCGTGCTGCCGTGTGTGCCGCCGTGAGCATCAGTTCCCAGTATCGCCGGCCGTTGTCGCTGACCGGTGATGACGGCGGCGGTGACGGCGGGGTGATGACGGCGGCAGTGACGGCGGTTCCGGCCGACCGTCACGACACCGGATAGGCGGCGTCGAGGCCATCACGCACCTTCCCGTGTCGCCGTACTGGTCGTGCGTGCCCGCGGTTGTACCGGCGGACCTCCGTATCAGCCCTTCGTGTGGCCCGTTATTGTAGACGCGCCGGCGTGTAGCGTCCCGCTGCACTGACGTTTCACTTTGTGTCTCCAGTCCCCCAGTTTGGCCGCGTGGCCCGTGTGGGATGGTGTGTTTATGACTGCCCAGCATGGGAGCACGGGCCGTCTGCCAGAAATGGTAATTGCGGGTGCTTTCGGCCCGTTGTGCCGACCGTTGGTGGGGAACGGGCCGCAGCGGCGCCGGCGTCCTTGTAAGGAGTGGCTCCGCAGCCACTTCCAGGCTGGCTCACGTCTTCATCTGGTATTCGTATGCCGCTGGATGCTGGCCGATGGGGTCGTGCCGCCGTTGGACCGCCGTCGGACCGCTGCCGGACCGCCATTGGACCGCCGCCGGACCGCCAATGGACCGCCATTGGACCGCCGCCGGACCGCCGCCGGACCGCCGTTGGACCGCCGCTGGACCGCCGGACCGCCATTGGACCGCCATTGGACCGCCATTGGACCGCCATGGGACCGCCATGGGACCGCCGCTGGACCGGTCCGCCAGGTGCCCGGGATGGGCTCGATACTGCCGGTCAGCCCCTGGCGGCTGGTTATCCCGGTCGGCCGGGGGCGATGTCCTTACCGGGAACATCAGCCCCACCTCCCTCGGCCGGCCGGGCTTGTCGCTGGCTGGCTGTCTGGTGAGCTTTACACTTGAATGCCGCTCACCGCAGCACCGTCGACATTAAAGCCAGCCGAGCGGCGCGGCGGGCCGCCGCTAAGCCGGCCGGCTTCCGTTCGACAGCGAGTGGCCCCAAAGTTGGTCCGGCGTTGGCTCGGTCGACGCGGCGAGTTCGGCCAATGTTCGCTGCTGCTTCCTCGGAAGCGGGTCTATTTTTTGGTGAGCGTCAGTGACTACGACTCACTTCTCACTTCGAAGGTACATAAATATTACATCTCCCGCGAGGCCGCGTATGAAATGCACTTCCATCAGCGTGGCGACTAGAAGAAAACATGCAGCACTGGTGAAACAGGGCTTTCACCTGCCCTCAGATGCATCATTTCCTTTGTTATCGTGTCTTGTGGCAAACGGACCAACAATGCCGGCGTTATCGTGCCGTATTCAGGCTAATCGATTCATATCGGCCATTCTGACCGAGTCGATGGCCGCTTGACGGGTCTATTCATGTCGGGCCGACATGGCGCGGCATGCTTCAACTGCACGTGCGCTGGTCACAGTCCGTGTCCCGGTGGCGTGCAGTGGACGACTTTTTCTCGGTTTGCTTCATTCGACAAGCTGCCGTGGCGGCATTTCAGTGTGCAGGCAAGCCGGTTTGGAATTCCCTGGACCTCTACACAACCGGCTAATTGTCCTCAGCACTCGGTACTCGGTGAAGTGAACGTGTCAGGCCAAGAAGGCTGAGGCGGCCAGTGGCGGGACCAGGATTTGGACATGGGGACGTCATGCGACATTATAGTGCAGACTCCTCAATTTTGGAAGACCTGTCTCAGAAAAGAACTTGAAGGTCGAAATAATACCGCTGTGAGTTATTTCACGCTCTCTGCATCAAAATAATCATTTTTAAAGCATGCAGGTTTTGTAAGGGCTGAAATAGGGTTAAACTTTGGATAAGCATGGATTCCCTCCCCATAACAAAATGACTTGCAGACACTCAGCTATTGTCCTTTTCGAAGCTCAAGGGAGGGACCATGGGCCCCGTGCCCCCCCCCCCCTCACCCCACCCCCTGTATCCGCCACTTGGGCACCACCATTAATCCGCCCTTGACTGCCAGTAACAGATCGGTGAATCAGCCCCCATTACGTATTATGCGACTTTTCGATCACACGTGTCATGGCACGTAATCATGATGTCAGTGGCGGCGGCGGCATGCGGTTGACACCTGGTGAATACATGGTGCGATCGTTCGCTGCCGGTGCGTAACACGGTTCGGGGCGGGTCGGGCCGGGCCGCGCCGCCACCGCGTTCCGCCGCGCCCGTCTCCACGTCCACACAACACACACCCCACAGCTGGCCGGCCTCGCGCCCCGGCCCGGTGGCGGCGGCGGCGGCGGCGGCGGTGCTGGCGGTGCTCCGGTGCCTGCCGCCTGCCTGTCCAGCCCGGTAACATGTGTACCGAGTAGAGCCGCCACTTTTCTGGATCTTTGAAGCCGAAAGCCAGCAAAAATCGTGATTTGAAATCCCATTCCGGCCTAAGTTTAAATTTTCCTAAACAGATTTACAGCACATGACTCCCAAGGACATACAACTTCATTGACGGTGGATTTATAAGGAGTTTCTTGCACATTGCCTCAAAGGGCATAATTCGGTGCTGAAGCCTCATAATCGCATAAGCTCCGGAAATTTATAAATACTTCCCTTCTGTCTCTTTCACTTTCACCCACAGAAGCCTGAAGACCGAAATGATACGCTTCCTTATACCTGCCCGACGTCCACGGCTACAACAATCTGCCGTCCCGTGTTCCAAAGCCGTCAGCTCTGATGCCGGCCGGACCGTCAGCGCCCTCTGGTCGGCCGCCGCCGGCCGCCGGCGGCGATGGCGGAGCAACGGCGTCCCGCAGTCGGCGTCCGGCGGCCGTGCTGGGGTGACGCGGGGTTGCGGCCGTGGGGTGAACTGATTCCGCGGCGTCGTGTGTAGTGAGAGGGAGAAGTGAGTGTTATAGTGTGCTGGCGTGACGTGTGAAGAGCTTGGACTCTGAGGGGATCGCTGGGGAGAGCCGTGAGCGCAGGTGAGAGGAGGTGTGGAGGTCGGGGGGTTCTGCAGCATGGGTGCCGTTATGTTGTGGTACTGGCCTCGAGCTCCAGACTGGGGGAGGGAACTCACGCCTGCATGGAGGAGAGGAAAAATGGAGGGAGCTCCCGCTCCAGTGAAAAGCGATGAATCAGTATCGCCGCCATTGCACTTTTACCGGTAACAGTATTACCATGAGTAAGCGGTGGGAGCTCTTGGAAATCTCGTAACACATCTCAGAGACGTCTGGCGACCCTCGCCTCTCAGAGACGTCTGGCGACCCTCGCCTCCGCCGCGCCTCCCGCTGGGAAGGGCTGAGATGTCGCCGGCCGTTCGTCCCTGTTTGACGGCGATGTTTGGCCGTAGCGTGAAGTGTCTGTTCTGCCGACGGACGTTCCCTGAGCACACACGCTATCTGGACTCGGAGGAGAGACCCGATGGCGCTGCCGTCTGTTTGGACAGATTTCTGAGTACATTGACAGACCCGCATGCTGCGCTAATTTGTACGTTTGGCTGCTATCTTAGCAACTGGCTGGTATTTGAAAGACGATCGGGTCTTATCGGTGGGTTTTACATGAGGATTGAGGAATCGGCCTCCTTTCTAGTCGCAATCATGTTATTCGTGCGTGTATGTATGCTCTTTGTCTGCGTCTGTGTATACCTGTGCAACGGACTGCCGATGTATGTGCGTGTACGTGTTCGATCGTATACATGCGTGCGTGTGGTGGACGGACGCTGTTCGCCCTACAGCTGAGGTCGAGTGACATGCCAACTAACCGTGCCTCTCCGTGTGTTCGCAGATAGCGAGGCGCCGCCTCCG
>JARFNZ010165352.1:0-16789 GCA_031763405.1 Balanus nubilus
ACTGAAGGTGGTATTTCGACACGGACTTTAAAACTGCTATCTCAGTTCAATTCCCATTATGAAGGTGGGACGTTTCCGTTAAATCGGCGATGAGACAGGGATACATCTCTCTAAAGTGAGAGATAAAATGCATAAGTGGTTCGGTCTAGCAAAAAAGTGGGACGAATGATACCTACGTTCTTACTCCTATGAGTGCAAGGTAGTCGTCCAATAAGTTGTCATTCTCAGAAATTAAATCCGAAGCATATATATTATAAAAATAGTACAAATCAATATCATAAACATAATGTAATATAAATAACATAAATAATTTAAGATCATTATGTCCCTACGAAAGTGATGGGCCACCAGCCTGATACCATTGTGAAACACCAGCCCAAAGTGGAGATGGCCGACCCAGCTGGTCTGCGTCTCCGACTGAAAAGTTGTGGATAATTAGGTTATTCATCTCTCAACTGGAACGCATTCATACAGCATAAATATGATTGAACAATGATAAATGGCGATCACTCATAAGTGATGGGCCAGATTTTTATTGTTATCTTCCCCATCGTGATTTGCAATTACCGGCTACCCAGTTTTATGTTTTGTGCCAGTGGTACTTGGAAAGTGTAAATCCATCTTTATTTTTGAAATCGAGTTTATCGCGTTTATCGCGTTTGAAAGCATTAGGAGAAATCACAATTGGAGTGCGCTAAAAAGTGATACACCGGTCCCCCTGTTTTTACGCCTATGCAGTTATAATTGTTGGCTTACCCAGCCTAAAAAATGCGGCCTTAACCTCCGCATATGCTTTCCGCATATGCATGTGTTTATGACACTGGGGTTGTTAACTCGTTATTATAATCACTGACTGATCCAAGGGTGGGGGACGGCAGGGGTAAAAACCCCCAAACCGCCTGACATTGGCGCAAATTGACACATTTCCTAATGAAGAAGGAAACTTAAGCAACTTCTAAGGAAAGTTTCACTTAACCCTTCGGAAATGCATAACCAAGCGAAATCCATTCGAGTTTTCTTAATTTTGTGGAACTTTTCGAGATGCATCTACCCCAAAACTACCAGAAACCGCCGTTCTGGATCCGCTAGCAATTATAATCGCAAATAATTTGTTTTTATTGAACTGAAATGTCAGTGATCATGGGACAAAAAATCGCTTTTTCGAGAAATCGCGATATTTTAATCACGCAAGGTGAAATCTCGACTTGAACAGGCTCAAAACTGGATTGGGGCAGTTTACATTGACAGTTTACAGTTTACATTTTCCCCAGCCCGAAAAGTGGGGGCATGGGGCCCCACGGCCCCCAACCTACGCCTATGGCAACAAACAACCAGATATACATAATGACATCAAAATGTTATTGGAATGTGACCATGAGCGATGGCCATTCAGCCGCGCCCTTTTATTATGCCTATATTCACATTTTTAAGGGATTAGTTTTAAGCAAGGTAACCAACTGAAGCCAATAGTTTCGAATGACCTTCATGAGAGGGTCATTATTGCAGGCGCCTGGTACTAAATTGTATTCGAGATTGCTTTCGGAATGCAAAATGTCGATCAAAAATCTGTAATGGGGATAAAGATTCCGCCTCATATGATTCCTGGTGAGTTTGGTTCATTTCTCGCGCACCTACACTTCATTCCGTCCTAAAATGATCGGTTAGCTTTTCGAAGCAGATCGTGACCTCACTACCTTCTGCTTTCTGGCGGGCTTTGCTACTTCATGCATGACCACTAGTAGATCCAGAACATGTTTTTTTTTTTTTTTGGGGGGGGGGGGGGGGCACAAGCGCTTTTTTGAGGGGAGACATAACAAAACCGTTCACTAAGTTATCATATCCCTTCGTGTTTCGTTTGCTTATGATCACAAGCTTATCTCAAACAATGTTTCTCTTACAAAAGTTGCTTTTTTTTTACATCGCAAAATATGTCAATTTTACGCTAATTTCGGGTGGATGCGTGGGCGTATTGTTCGCATTGCGCGCCCACCTTCGGTGGCGTAGTGCTCTTGTTTAACGGTAACATGAACTATGAAGCTCTCGACAGCTATGAAGCTTTTTATGAAGCTATGAAGCTCAGACAGCTATGAAGCTCAGACAGCTATGAAGCCCTTTAGTCAATTAAGTCGACAAGCCCCATAACACATAGGTTACCTCAATATCGGTAAACGGGTCTGCTCAACTCAATGCGCAACGAGGATTTCCAAAATCGTTATCAGCATAGTGCACCATTGACTCGAGTGTCATCACCTGCTTACAGTTCAATGCGGGAATGACAATAGCCACTCCACCCCACCAACGGCTTATTCTCCATAGGAGAACAACAATGATAAAGCATATTGTTCTCCTATTTCGTAGCGACCTTTGGTTACATAAGTCATCAATGCGCTAAGCACCCCATGACCATCGACCACACACCCTCGAATCTCATCGCAGTTCATGGCGACTTCAGCGCCAAAGTGAAGGCAAACGTCTTATTAGCGCGTACACCGGCCCAGCGACCTCCACAGAATACGACCTTGAGACTCCGCGGTCGGGTGTCGCGGGGATGGACCGACTGTAAACATGTTAGCTATCTAGAGGGGATGTCGCCTTTCATTTTTAAAACCGACAGGAAGCATCATTTACGACGGTGATGCCACCACCAGTTATGAACCGACTTACGGATGGCAGAAGCCTAGCGACGGTCAAGAAGTCTATGTAGAGATCAGTAATTTAGGGTTAACACGCGCTCTGAAGGGGGGTCTCACGATTTAGCGCCCTAGAGGGGGTGGGACAGAATCTGCCCCCCCCCCCTACGATCTTAGCTCCTATAACAGCTAGAATAACGCAATTTGAAGAGTAGAAGCGGGCGTAGGGGAACTTTTTAGTGTGCAATTTGAATGATTCTAGATCAATATTTTCCAGGTCAAATGAGGTCAAATTTGCCAAATTTGCTCAAATTATGGCCTAAAAATCCGACCTTCATATTTTTCGCTCTAGCTCAAAAAACTATGATAGCTAGAAAGAAAAGAAAAAAAGCCACCGAAAGCACTTAAAAAAAGAAGAAGAAAAGCCACCGAAAGCACTTAAAACTCCCTACCGTAATATTGTCCTCAGATTTGACCTTAGGTCAATAGTTAAGGCTGCAGAGCTCATCAAAGGTCAATTGCCTTTTTCAGGGAAAAAGTTTTTCGAAAATAACTTTATCTAAAAACGGCAGGACAATAATTGTAGCACCATCGTGTTTCTTTCGTCAAGGCACTTCGAAACTTATATATGACCTTTCAAGGTCAAATTCAAAATTTGACCTCGGGTCAAGGTCACGTGTTTACCCGAAAAGGTCGTGTTGCATATCAGTCGATCGCCTTGACAAGACGAACACATTGGTGCCTTCCGCACGTTTCTAGCTCTTCTCTATCAAAAGTTATTGGAAAAAAACGTAAGTGACCTCAGGTGACCTCAGATGACCAGCTTTTATCATCAAGAATAGCCTAAGGTTATGTGATCCTACTAGAATTAGACAGATATGACGCGTTTCCTCCGAAAAGGAATGATCTGTATTTTCCCCATTGACTTATAATGGGGATGCCGGGAAATTGACCTTACCTCAGGTCACCGAGATGAGAAAATCTGAGATATACAAGTTGTAGGTATCTGTCTTATGAAATCCGGAAAATTTGAAACCAATCTGCCAAAAAATGTAGTCACAGCACATTTGCGAACTTGCAAAACGGTCACTTTCACATGTTCGTACTTTGACCTGACATGATTTAAGGTCAATTTTTTTTACACAATGTGTGGAATTAAATACTAGATAGGTACTGAAAAAACGGCGGCGCTGCACGCCGCCGTTTTTTTTAGCTATCCTCGAAAAACATGGGATATTTTGCCCCCCTCCCCCTCTCCTCCTGAGCGTGTGTTAACTGTGTGGCACACAGTTGACAAAAATCAAAATCAAAAACTTTCAGCACACAGTGTGTGCTGAGAGAGTAAAACTTGATGTGGGGTCACTCCTGTCCTGGTCTCAGCCTTTTGAGTCTCATCATGAGAATTGCACATGCAATGATACATGATAAATAAAATACACTTATTCTTGATCAAACATTTGTTTTTGAGTGACTCTACAAACCACCTATAGCGCCTTTTTACTAACTAAACACTGAGGTCCTTTTTGTATATTTACTGGATGTGTGTATCTGACATTTTTTTTTTATTGTTTTCAGGCATGCCGGGGACGGCTTGTGGCCAGAAAAAGGGTGAAAAGTTTGCAGGTAATACACATTTTATTTATTCTGCTTACATGTGTCCAAAAATGTAAAATGCTTTGAATTATACTTGCTTATACTACAGCCTAAAATAATGAGTAAAAACACATAGGCAACTACTGGATGATGTTGGATCTAGATTCCAGAACATGAATTCTGGTGGGTTGGAGAGGGATGTGTTTCAAGTTTCACAGCATTCAGAACTCATTGGAATTAGTATGCTTGTGCATTGCTAGCTAGGGGGACGTGTTTTGTCCTTCCTGTTTAGTCTGGGAAACTTCAGGATATTGAACTTTGAAGGTGCAAATTATACTGAGGCTTGTATTAATGGATACTGTCCAAAAATACTTTAATATAGATGTACCATGAAATGAATGCAATATTTACCACTAAAACGGATTTCTATAGAAAATACTAGCTTGAAGTAATTCAGCGTCCTCTAACAAGTGCTCTGTCAATGGACAACTGGCATCTCTAGCTCATCTCTAAGTTTGAAGTAAGCTATTTGAAGTGAGCTTTCAACTGAGCTTGATGACAGGCTCTGCGGTTAGAGATGCCAATCCTGTTAATGTGAATCTGATGGGTGCATGGATGGTGGCTAAAAGAGTTTTGGAGCTATTTTCTGTGGAAAATAATATTCAAGCTGAATTTAGTAAGTCTTCATTTGACATTCATTTTACATCAAAGATGTTTTTAGGTACCTGTTAGTATTAGTTTCCATAGTAAGCACCTTTAACAGCCAAAGGCTTCAAGCACTTACAGGTTCAAGCACAGACAAGAACATAGCGATGGTAAAGCGAACTGTTCTTGGTGAAATTTCCTTAAATTATCACTTACATTGGGAAGTGTGTAAATTTGTGATGATTTTGGTCAGTTTGAATTCATGCATGCCTCATAAATGATTGTGTGGCTCCTCCCACAGGAATTGTTCTTTGTTGAAAAAGTCTTAGAATACTGTCCAAAGAGGAAGAAATACCGAGTGCAATGGCAGGGATCTCCGTAAGTATAACAGTTCTTTATTATGCTTAAGGATGATGTGTACCTACGTTGGTTTATATTGGTTGCTTACATAATTTATTTCACAGTTATGGCATGTAGCAAGCTGTAGCCTTGCTATATCCATTGATGCAGTCCATATATCCAAATGTATCACATTTATTTATTCAAGTTTAAAATCATCATACTCTATGAATCGTTATCTCATGGGTCTACAGGTCTATCAGAAAATAGGTAAATTATGATTTTGTTGAATTATTCATTTAGGTAAAAAGGCTTACTCTGGACAGAAAATGTGTTATCGAATCCTGAGTCAAAGCCAAACATGGGAGCCCTTTCACTCTTAAACACCTGCCAGGGTATCTTCGTTTTCCAAGAATAACCTGTTAACTAAATCACAACACAATCATAGGACCTTAGTATCGACAAATTATACACATACCCTGAAAGAAGAACTGTGATCCCAATGACCTGTGACTGACCCAATGGCCTTTCCTCAAGTAAATTTCAAGCACAAATGGTATTTCATTTCATATTTGATATTGATGCTTATTAGTTGTGTGCTTCCTGATTTGTTATGTTCAGGAGTATACAAATGGGTGATACAGTGTGACCTCCATGGTTTCCATGAGGTCACAACCTGTCAAATGACAACTGAGGTCGCTATCCTCAGATGATGTGATTTTTAAGCCCTGCAATGTTACATTTCGCATTAATCTTACATATATACAAGCTCAAATAAGCTCATGATATAATCACAGCTCAAGCAACATTACTGGCGTCATATGACCTCAGCTGGCCTTTGACCTTTGACAAGAAGTAGAGGTCAACTGGAGCCTGGAATGTAGCAAAACACTTTTACTGACCAAAATAACATTTTGGCCTTTAGTATGGCTCTAGCTCAGTGGTTTTCAGCCCTTCTTACATTATTATCCCTTTTCACCTGACAGTGGAGACCATTACCTCAACTTTCAAAATTTATTTTGAATCATTAAACGTATCAATTGTTTCCCAATATGTTGGATGCCCATGTTCAAGCTATCTTACGGCTATCATCGCAATACATCCATCAGAGTGTCGCACCTCGAATACAAAACTGAGAAAAACTGAGAGCAAAACCACTGCTCTAGTTTCATGAGGCATTCAATCGGCAAAGTGGGAATTTTATAGCTCATGATATAATCACAGGGTTATTGCCTGACCTCTATGATTTTGGGTTATTGCCCTGACCTCGAAGGTCCCAAGTGATTCAGCACCTAAGTATTTTGTGCCATTGGCTGCCTTTCGTCACAAGCGAAACAGTCGTTTATCAAATTAAAGCTCCAACGGGTGAATATTTCCCGGGGTTGCATCAACCCCTCCCCTTACACAGAGACTCAGCTTTTTTGCCCTTCACTGGTGACTGCTAATTCACAGCACTATTGTGTAGTAGTTGTGGCATCAAATGGTGATACCTTTACCTACGATTCCAATAAACACCAAACCTGTATCATAATCCTTTTTCCTACAGAGAAATTACATGGGAGCCAACTGAGCATTTTCACCCTGACCTCCTTCGTGCATATCATGAAGGTAAGTATTATAGCTACATATGGAGAAGTTGTTTGTGTTATATGTGGGAAGCTTGGGGTGGTTTAATTTTTGAAGGTAACCATAGGACTGCTAAAACACATCTAAAATATTGTCATACTGATACTTTGACCCACAATTCCATTGTCTCAGGCTATCCTGGCTCTGGCTCGGTGTATCTGTTTTTTCCGTGTCATTACAATGGTGATTTAACCGTACATGTTACGTTGGCAGGCGCAGATGCTTCGCAGCCCGGGAGCGGTCTCGGCTCACCGGCCGCCGGTTCGGAGCCATCGCTTCAGGAGCAGACTGGGGACATCGGAGGTGCTGAGCCGCCATCGTACGGGCAGACACTGCATGGCAGCACGGCCGCAAAGAGGAGTCATGACGATGACAAAGGTATGGACAGATGGATGCAATACCATTGGTTTATATGGTCAGGATAGCTATACCGTTCTGCTTTCTCCGTCCAAAACCTGTTTTTAACCCATGTCCTTGCTGGGGGTGAGTTGTAACGAGCGAGTGCGAAGCGCGAAGCGAGTCTCTCCGTTGGTTAGTGGAAAAATATGAGTATGCGCGGCCCAGCCCGGCCCGGCCCCGTAACGCTTTTCAGAAGCTGATATCTCTGGAACCATACGCCTGCTTGACAAGCGGTCTTCTTTGCTGGGTCGCCCCATCCCCCCTACCATGTATGAGACCAGTACCGACTCATGTGAGTGATTACTGCGGCACGTGGCGCGTGCCGCGTGAGAGGTGTCCCAAATAGTTATCCTTGTTGCAACTCCGTTAAGGCTGGGTCGATTGTGTTGAAATTTGGTATGTGATTAGGGACCCATTAGATGCGGTGTGTCCACTAGTCACGGGTGGGATGTCTCTGCACGTGCGCACGTGCACACCCCCCATCCCGGTATCTCCAGAACGGCTTGGCTTAATGTGTTCGAATTTGGTGTTCGGTTAGAGAACCATTAGAAACGAGCTTTCCACAAGTCAGGGGTGGGGTGGCTATGTACGTGCGCACGTACAAACCCCTATTCTTTATCTCGGGAACGGCACGGGTGATTGTGTTCAAATTTCGTGTATGGCTAGGGGCCCATAAGCTGGGAGCTTCCCGCAAGTCGGGGATATAGGGTGACTGCACGTGCGTACGTGCGCACCCATTTTCTGTATCTCGGGAACGGCTGGGCCGACTTTGTTCAAGTTCAGTGTGTGGTTAGAGACCCATGGGCTGTGACCTCCCGGCTAGTCAGGTGTGGGGGATTCTGCACGTGCGCACGTGCGCCCCCTTTTTCTATATCTCGGAAACCGCTGAGCTGAGTGTGTTCAAATAAGTGATTAAAGGCCCATCAGCTGTTGTTTTCCTATGTGTCACCAGTGGGGGTGACATTACACGTCTTGTACGCGTGCATAGTAACATCCCTTTTCTCCCATGAACGACGAAGCCCAGATATCCAAGGAAATATGCCACACCAAAGTAGGCATATTTCCTTCGAGCTCGCTCGTTCATCGCCAACCATGGCGTTTTACTGGTTTTTACTCCCTCTTATGAATGGTCGTAGCGAGACGTGCAAGGCGGCCATCGAAAGCTCTCAACGAGAGCGTTCCAAAAGAACTGAAAGTCAATTCACGTTTGAGGTCAAACTCATCACAATCTATGATATTGCTTGTATAATTGTATATTTGGGCATGTGTATTAGTGAGTTAAATGTGTCATGTTTGTAATCCCACTCCCCTATAGCATGTTGATAGTGAGCTGTGCCGCACATTAGCTGATAGTACGTGTTACGTCCAGGTACACGATGTTGAGTGTCCCAGATGCGGTCTGTGCAATTGTCCTAACTTTTTATAAATTTAGTCCGAACCTTTTGAATGGACGGATAAAATCCCGAGGCTCAGTCGGGCGTGGGTTAATTATGTAGATTACAAGTTAGAATGGCTCGCCCCCAGATATTTTGTGGTAAATTGATGCTAAACGCGAAATTAATTTGAACACACTGTCACTGTGTTATGTGTTGTGTTGCAGATAGTCCGACCCCTCACGGCGTGGACGAGATGCGTACGCCTCCTCTTGGTCGCCATCGAATCAAAATGAGTACGTGCGATGCATAATGTTATGAACATTCATTTGAAGTGTCATCCCAGCGTGTCGCTTATGCAACTGCATACATGCTATATGCTTTACCATCGCCAGTGTAGGGGTGTGGTTGCACCTTCTCGGTAGTTGGGGAAAAATCCCGTAAAGCCAACGGCGGATTCCGACGAAACTTTCGCTACCTTACTACCAGTAAATATTATTTACGCTGCTGCGTGTCGTATAGGAGAGTTAATGCATTAATTTCGGTCATCACAACTTAAAAAGAGTTAATAATGTTAATGCTGATTCGTCCCTAATTCAGCTAGAGCTCCAATAAAAAAAAACGAGCGTGTTGCTTCTCACGAGGCGAAGCCGTGAACACTCAATTGTATGGTACTGGGTCAATTGATGACCTCAGATAACAGGTCAATGACCGGAAATCACTGTATTCCGTATTTGCCAACAGATCTTCCAATCGAGATAGTCGTGCTCTAAAGACCAAGATGTTTCCTTTATCAGTAGAATACCTGTTGATATATTACGGGTCTCGTTTGACTTCTATTTCTATTCAACTTAGGTCATCTGATGTCTGCGACCTAGGTTGACCTGTAATAGAACATGACCTCATTTGAACCTGTTTTCGTGAAAACTTAATGCGAGATCCGATATCATCGCATACAAAATACCTGCGTAGGTTCTGGAAATATCGCTTTGAAATTTTTTGCAGAATGTCAAATTTATCAATTGTTCCCAAAGTTTCGTGGCGATCGGGCGATTATTCGAGTTATTCCCGAAGCCGAGAAGGGGCTGCATCCACCCACCCACCAGCCACTGGCGGAGGCTAAAGACAACATAACTTGTCACTTGTTTGAAGAATGCACGAGACGAGTGCTGTGCCTTAAAGGGTATCGCAGTGTCTGCCTCGACCACGTTGGACGTCGTATGCGTAACGAACCAAGCCCTTTACTTAGGAGTCTGGTCAAACGGTAGCTTACCCAGCTGTGTTTGTGACAGGGCTGGACAAGCCGTCCGCCGAGGTGAAGCCATCAAGCCGTCCTGCCGTTCGTCCAGCCTCGCCGACGCCTCGTGACCTCGGATTGGACGACACGATGTGAGTATGCTGTTCATTTATGCTCTTCCATTGTTCCTTACAAGGTCATCAACGTTAAATGCAGTCAGGCGGCTAAGAACACGCCGGGCTAACACACGCCCTGCTGGGTTTCGGCTTTTTTCACGTGTGTCACGTGTCTGCGGGGTAGGGGGGGGGGGGGGGGGGGGGGGTATTTAAACACCGCATCGATCTTTGCTTCTATGAGACTCAGACAATGGGATCGAAAGCTCTTCAAAAGTAAGTTTAAGGTCACTGGCCATTTTTGGATTGAGTCAATATGGAGGTGACCAGAGGTCAACATAGTCAAATTGTCAAAACTGAGACATTTTTGAAAGCTTTTGTAATGGCCCAGTAGCGCTTGGTCCGTAGGTCGGAGCTCTGATCAATAGTTCATTATTTTAAGTCTTTTTTGGTCATCTAAATTTTCATTTTTTAAATTAAATTTCAAATTTTCGTTTTCGAGGAAAATGTGTTCTTGTGGTTAATTTATGATCTAATAAAGCTGGGATAATTGGTTTGACGTCTTGCTTCTCTCGTCAAGGCACTTCAAAATATATAGTGACTTTGCAAGATTGACTCTAAAAAATTGACCTCAGACAAGGTGACATGCTATTGACGGAGACGAAGGCAGCGGGAAGCTTAACCCGCGCACTGCGGGGGGTCTGAGCCAAACACGAACTGCAGGGGGGGGGGGGGTGATTTCCGCCTCCCCCTGAGATCTCGAAAACGGCGCAACGTAGCGACAAGCGGTAAACGGCGTTAGATAGCTCGTCACAAGCACTAGAGAAAATACTATGGTTATTTTTAGGTGAGGTCAATATTGAGGTCACCAGGGGTTACCAAATGTCAAATATTCCCATATTTCGAGAAAAGCGAACATCACTTCGGAAACTCCCAATTATCTCGGGAGCCATGATAGCTAGACATAATTTGAAAAGAGCATTAGAGAGTCAATGAAATTCCCCATCGCAGAATTGTCGTCAAATTCGAGTTCAGGTCAATGGTTTAG
Organism: Balanus nubilus; assembly: GCA_031763405.1. Classification (NCBI taxonomy): domain Eukaryota; kingdom Metazoa; phylum Arthropoda; class Thecostraca; order Balanomorpha; family Balanidae; genus Balanus; species Balanus nubilus. The sequence continues at coordinate 11,004 of JARFNZ010165352.1, forward strand.
GCACTAGGTCAAAAGGTCATCAAAGGTCAAAGAGGCCGTTTTTTAGCGAAATCGTTTTTCGCGAATAAGTTTTTGAGTTTCTAAACTAGAACATTTATATTGGTAGCATCGTGATTGTCTTGTCAAGGCGAATCGAAGCATATATAATTCGACCTCAAAAGGTCAACTTCAAAATTTGACCTCAGGTCAAGGTCAAGTGGTGACCCAAGTAGGTGATATTGTACATCAGTCGATGCGTCTGGACAAGACAAACGCATTGGCACCTATCCCACGTCTTTATCTCTATTCTATCAAAAGTTATTAGCAAAAATGTCCGATGACCTCATGACCCCTTCATATGACCTCAGATGACCTTTCGAGGGATCACTGATACAAATTTGCACCGGGGACATCAATGTTAGCCTATTTTGGCATGATTCTGAATGAATTGAACATATCTTATGGGTATTAGAGGTACATTTTCCCCCATTGACTTATAAGAAAATGACCTGACCTGAGGTCAACAATCTAAAAAAATCCTAAATATACGAATTGTTCGTACTAAGGACTATATCAAATCCTGAAAGTTTCAAAACTTTCTACCATTGTCGCCGTGACACGGCCGCAAACGTTTTTGGAGGTTGGGTCGCTTGACTTGAGCTGGTGACCTGACCGGAGGTGACCTGGGGTCGAAATTTTCGCAGAGGGTGCGGAAAAGATGTGTGATAAGTTGAACAAAAAACGCCGTTTTTGCGCTATCTCCGAAAACCGGAGGGGGGGGGGGCGGAAATCAACCCCCTGCAGTTCGCGGGTTAAGTGATGACCTTAGATGACCTTTGCGGTTACTTATAAAACCTTATTTAGGTAATAAGTAATGGTCAATGTTCGTATGTTTGCGAATAAATTGGACTGATCTTAGCCTAAAGAAGTTTTTTTCATTTTACTTATTATTTTGGTATATAATGGGTAGGTCACAAATTTACCCTGACCGGAAATCGCCGAAATCACCGATATAAAAACAGATCAACGATTTCTAGATGCTGATTCCCACATGCAATCTCGAAGATTTCATATCCATCCCTGAGTTTTGTGGCCGTTGCACGGCCAGTGTTGAATTTTTCGTTTACCGGAAGCCAGGAGAGCAAAACTTGGTGTGGAGTTACTTCTGTCCTGGCGTTAGTCTTTCATGTCCCTTCAATAATAGCGTTGGATTTTTCATTCACCGAAAGCCAGGAGACTAAAAATTGGGCCGCGTTCTTTGCGTCGGTTCCCGTGGAAATTCCAGGGGATCCCCGAGCGAGTTCGTTCCTTGCTACTTTCCCCGCCGGGGGCGATCCTGAATTCGGCGCGGAAATCGGGAATCCAGAATGCAGTCCCTGCCAGTCCAAAGTCGAAGTAACAATGTCAAAGTAATCTTACCCACTGTGGCGCTATTACCACAAATGTGCCGCGGAATTGGGACAAACGTTAAGAATGCACTCGCGTTTCATCCGTCCCCGACAGCGGATGTTGCGCGTGTCGCTACGACTTGACTGGCGAACGACGGACAAAGACTGACACAAACTGACACAGACAGAGCCTTGGTCCCAAGAGGATATGGTTCTTGACCCATAACAACATCAAGAATGCAACAGCTGGCGATTCCTGGGACTGCCGGGGATTCCGGGGATTCTCGCATCGGGAAACGACGCAAAGAACGCGGGCTTATTTGGGGTTACTCCCACCCTGACCTTAGCCCTTCGGGTCCCTTCAACAATGGTGAGGCTCACAGCTGTTCTCTAGTTCGTCGAGATGTAAATTTTGTAGATAAATCGTCCATGTTTTAGAACACATGGCACAAGCAATTTATAAACGTGGATATATTTATCATGGTTCGTAGTTACAATGCAATCTGTGTATTCTATCCATTACCTTGGCCATATTTAGTCTAAATTACCGCTTTTTTGCACACGAAGTTTGCATCTCAGCTTCGGTATGCACTGGCAGCGGGTTTTGGTTATTAACTGACTCAAAGGACTGAGGCTAGGACGAAGGTAGCTCAATCGGGAGAGCAAAGCTCTCAGATCCAACTGGGCCAGAAAGCGACCGGAATTCCAAGGATGCGCAGTGCGTACGGCTGAAAACCTTTTGGAGGTCGAGTCATCACTTGACCCGGTGATATGACCCGCGGTGATATGGGGCAAAATTTCCAGAAGCGATGCGGAAAGGATGTGCCTTAAGCTGTGCCAGAAACGTTTTTGTTTTGCTCAGCGAAGGCGTTTTTTTTGCGCTCCCTTAGAAAAACCGCGGGGGTATTTAATACCCCCCCCCCCCTACCAGCAGGCGTGAGTCAATCGAGCAACCTTATGCCAGTTAAAACTAAGGATGCACCGGATAGTGGATATCACTATCCGACCGAGTTCCGGATAAGCCGGATAGTGCCAAATTATCCGTCTGGATTAGCCGGCCGGATAGTACACGTGTAAAAACCTACTACAGCTGACGTAAGATCGTGCACTGTTCGTGCACCCAGGGAAAGTTGAATGGAAAAGATGGGGAAAAAGAGGTTCAGTATTATACATAACCTAAGTGTAGTTGATTTCGCTTTCTTTCTTTGGTGTTAAACGGTCTTAAACGGTGTGGCGATGTCTTCGCATTAAAAATGCGTAATGGACGTCGAGCGACTTCGATCGACCCATGTAGTAGTTTGTTGTAGCCAGTGAATTAAAACCTTAAATATCCGGCTATCCGGCCGGATAATGCCAATTATCCGGCCCGATACCGGATAATTCAAAAATTGACTATCCGGCCAGATAGTTTGTCCGGTGTACCCCTAGTTAAAACACGTTATGAAAACTGTCTTTATTTGTCGTCTGTATACGTTACGTTCTAAGTGTGACGCATTTCACCTTGCAGCTCGGTGTCAAGTACTGGCTCCTGGCGGGATTCTTCATCCTCTTCAGCTGTCTCGCTTCCGACGTTGAGAAGGTGGCAGAACAGGTATGTCACTTTATTTTATTTTCTCGTCCAAAATTTATCCCTTTCAGAAAACAGTTGCGTTATACCTACCTGACCGGTTGCACGTTTTGGGAATTAACACCATCGGAAACTCGTATTGAAGAATTTTCTGTGTACGGTCGGTCTAATAAGTATCTTTCCCCGGACCGGTTCTCCCACAGTAGGCAAAACGACAGCTTGACTGAATCCCCGCACCGAGGAGGGAGGAACCGCCGGTTCGACAGCTCGCTCGGTGCCGCCCGATATTTGTTGGATCCCGCACTCCTCCCCTCCGTCATGCCCCGACCTACATACCGATTGGGCGATAACAATTAACTTTTGTGGCGAGGCTCTTCGGCGAACCGTAATTGGAAACACGCAGACGTAGGGCCCTCGTCCCGGTGTCGGGTGAGGGACAGAAAGAGTTACCTCGTATCTTGTGGGTTAATGATGACTGATAAATGCGCAGGACCGCATTAAAAAGCTCTCAATGAGATGCGGGCATCCATACTCATTAGCATACGATGCATTCTCAAAACAAGGTATAGTGATATGGTTTAAGCTTGCGTTTTGTTTTACGCGGCACGACAACGAAGCAGGGGCGGCACTGCAGATTTTGTCTAGTGGGGCTGGAGCTTCCCTGCTAGGAGGGCCTCCCAGCAAGGAGCCTGCCGACTGAGGGACGTTTTAAATCATATTTTAAATTTACGTTGCTCCTCGAATTTCGGGCGTTATTTTGAAACCCTAGAAAATATGCATTTTTTCAATCCAAGTAAAACAATAATAAATTATTTGGCTGCGGGGACCTGAATATTTGGCGGATAAAACTGAGCCCCACTGAAAAAAATGGATTCCTAGTAACAGGCAATCACAGTAGTAAAAATATGTTATCGCTGAGGTGACCACTTGGAGAACCTTCGCTTTGGTGATTATGTGAGTTGTAAGCAATCTGTGCGCGTGTTTAATGGGGGCCGTTTTTAGGGACTTATGTAGGAGAGAAAATATTTCTTCATTAAAATGCAAAATTAATAGTCTAACAATTTACGTACCTCATATAGTATGTTAAATAATGGAAACGACAAATCGACGTGCAACGGGACATTGTGTTCAAATTGTTTCCTGACTGTTGTAGCGCGACGGGATAGCTGCAGATTCCATTTTCCCTCAGGAACTTAAATGATTTTGGGCATGTTCGATGAACGTCACAATATGTCTAGTCGCTCAGGAAAGACAGAGCGTACTGGTGAAGCAAGTGGATAATCTTGGCATGTGTTGCTGGTGAATTAAGTCAATCAATCCGGGCGAGTTAACGCCATATTGACTTACCGTGGCCGGTGTTGGAAAGGTCAGAAGATGACCAAAGGCTTCTACCATTGCGGGGGTCGGGCGTCATACCATACCAAGCGTTGTAGCAATGCAGATTCAGTTTACTCATAATTTTATGTCTGATATCGCGCATTTTATTTTGCAGGCGCGTGGAAGAATGGATGGTGCAGCAAGACACGATATTCAATTCAACGCCTCAGCATTCGCCACAAGCATCAGTAAGTTTGATACTAAACACGGGTCAAGGTCACAGTGCTCCGCCGGTTTGGAAATAAGCCGTCTTGAATTGAATTCACAGAAACCAATGGTTTTTATTCACTCAAGCTAGTTTGTTGGCTGAAATTAATATCGGCTTTAACCGGCCATTGACCGGGGTCTCAACCGAACGCCATCGACCGGGGGGCGTCATTTTTTCGCCCTCCTCCCCACCTCTGGCTAACTCCCTAACCAATGACCGCAGGGAACTGGTCGAGAAGGAGTTCGAAAGGTCTCAGCGAGAAAAACCTGAAACTTGTAAGACAATTTCAGATTGAGGTCATTTCAGGTCAAAGGTCAAAATTGAGCATGTTCGTATTTTGGGACCTAAGGGCTGTAATATCAACTGTCCCGCGTCCAAACTCGACCCAAGTACTGCATTGGCCCGAGTTTCACACCAGCACCTCCACCAAACGTATGGTGAAGGTGCTGCACGAGTATAGAACTCATACTAAGCACGGGTCAATTTCAAGGTTAGGTCACAACAGGTCATTGTAATCAAAATTAATGTGTGAGTCACGTGACACATGTTGTACGGGCTATTTTAGCCTTAGAATTCGATGGCGGTATTGTTTTTATCGTCAGAGGCCATGCTTAGGACGTTGGAGTGAAGGTCAGGTCAAGGTCAGGTTTTGAAATTGATAAATCTAAAAAAGGCGTTTACCTGGACCAGTTTTTGTCCAGTTTCAGGACCAGTTTTTGAATCTAATGGTGTCATTAATTTTCCCGTGCGATTTGCAGAACTTAAAAAATGCATTTAAAAATGATGTCATCAATATCTGCGGTTTTTTGGAGCCATTTGCCGGTCTATAATTGAAAAATTGATTTGACAGTGGGTTTGGTGATTGATGACTTGAAGCTATTTAACATATGTTCCGTTTAACTTTTTTGTGGGTATTTTTCCGAGAAAAACAATCATTTATGTTTAGGGTCAAAAACCCAAAATTTTGAAACACCGATACAGCCATGTTGTAAAGCTCGTTATTTTACATCTTCTGGCGTTTTTTATTTGTATTTTCATTAAAATGTGTCTTTGACAGACTCAAAAACATTCGCCACTTCTCGGTCAAAAAGTCACGTAATGACGTCAATAAACTGGCCATATCTAAAAATAAAATCCGACGGAATCGGCAATTTTGTCTTTAGACGATGTAAAATTGATAAGGTGTTGCAAGATTCACGTCGAAAACTTTATTCGTTTTTGGGCAATCGCGAATATCCAGTGGGGGGGGGGGGGGGGGGGGGGCCGA
>JARFNZ010165463.1:0-26320 GCA_031763405.1 Balanus nubilus
CGCGCACACCCCCGGCACCCGGGGGGGGGGGGGTCTTACGGTTCTATTTGAGTAGTGAGATGACCACCTCTGTCAGGTCTTTTCAGACCGCTATCTTTGATACTTATAGAACTATAAATTAACTGCAACTTATATTACTATACATTGTTTAGAACTATAAATGGTTTTCATAATGGACTACCTCTTCCTAGGCGTCATTATTTTATCCCTTGAGGCTGAGCCGCTTCTTTCCTTGAGCTGTGACCTGTCGTGCCGCTGACTGACCAATTCCCGCCTGCTCTGCCCGTCAGGCGGAGAGGGCTGGGAGTCGGCTGAGTTGCCGCGACACCTCTCCGCCCACCGGCGTCCTCCCCTGCTAGAGCAGAGCCCCGAGCTGGTCTCTGAGAAGGCCGGGGTCCAGCCGGCCACCCTGGTGGCCCACCTGCACCACAACTACACCGACTTCTGTCCCCGGCTGGAGGACGCCGCCGCGGCCGCCTCCTACATCAGCGACGCCGACCTGCTCACCGCCGACTGGCAGGTATGGCCAGCGACACGGGCGACATCTATATGGATTATTAGACGAAGGCCGCGACACCTACAGGGCGTTATACTCCTGTTTATTAACATCAGTATCAAACAGTCGTATTGGCGCGCACAGCCGTGTTTCTGCACTAGGGTGTTATCAACTACCTACCGAGGTTGTGGCGAACTACTTGCACTAGAGATTCGTGCTGACATATGGACCGGTCCAGTTGATGAACGCCACCTGAGGCCGCCGTCCCCCCTCCCCGTGTCGCCGCCAGTCCCGGCTGGCGATGCAGGCCTACAGCAGCTCGGTGGCGGCCCGGGGCGTCATGTTCTGCAGACAGGGGGCCGTCAGTCTCGGCTTCCGGCAGTTCTCCCAGCCACGACTCACCTCGGTCGAACAGCAGCGGAACAAAAGGTCAGTCGGGAATACGTAATTGATAAACCGGTCAGAATATTAGGTAGGCCAAAGTCCGATCATTTCGCAATCATCAATGCTCAATAATAGCAGAAATGTATGTTAACATCATAAGGTGGCTTGCGTGATTTCCTATTGTTGCAATGCAATTCACAATAATGCTGTACTGTAAAGAACTCAGAATTATTGTGCCAGATATCGATTTGATTCCGGTGTCATCCAATGAGCTAGTGTTGGGTGACTGCTGTGATGTCGCTGTAGTGTCCCCTGATGCCTGCCGACCCAACGTCCTGTCGTCTGCTGTCGTCAGACTGGAGAGTCTGTGTGACTCGCTGGCAGACTGGAGGCTGCCCGTCGACACGCTGGTCACCGAGCTGCTGCCGTTCCTGCGCCTCAGAGGCGCCGCCGCCGCCGCCGCACACTGCTGCCAACCTAATGGTGAGGACCTGATGGCTGATGCTCCCATTGGTTATTGCTATGGCTGCGCCAATCTGAGCGCTCCTACCCAAAAAGCGAGTGCCCCAGAACCCAGAGTGCCTTGCTTTGTCTACAAATAGATTATTTGTGGCGTGTCTTATGTCTTGAAGGTTACCAAAGACCTCTTCTAACCTATATCTATTTTGTTTTGCAGCGATGGCTCTACCGAGCTATGATGTCGCGTTCTACAAAAGCATCTACCATCCTATACTGAACAGGTAAAAAACATTCATATTTAAATATTGTGATCATTTTTTTAAGCATGCCATTGTTAGGTAATCAGCCTTCTTCATGCAAATGTTTTGTATGAATTCATATTGGTCGACCGGGCACGGTATGATCTATAGATCTTACATATTTCAGATCGTGCTTTTGGAAAATGACCTGTATGTAATTTTAGTTCTATCCTTCGGTGTCTCACCCAGAGTTATAATGTTGCTATTTTCAAAAGGCACACAGCCTAAAGTGTGTTTTGGAAGTTGTGAAGTCTCGGTTATGGAAATGACCCTTTTAAAAATAATGTTAAGTTTAATTTCCATAATTTAACATGAGATGTGTCCGAGATTCTTTGCGAAGGGCACGAGTTTTGACCGTGTGCCTTTTGAAAATAGACGGGCACTCAGCGTCTGCTCTATCGTATCCCCACCTCCGCCAGGCTGGGCAGTTGTGATGGTGACGAGGACGGGGATCAATCACTGGAGATTGAGGAGTTCGCTGACTGAGACCAGGTCAGTCACCGGATCGCCACCCCACACGACATACCACCTGTGGTCGCTCTGTGATGTCTACTGTGGTCACCATTGGGCCCTGGTCGCTCGGGTCGTATGTGGTCGGTATTGGTCTGTGATTCTGCTGAGTGGAGGAGGCTGTGGACCTGCCTTTGCGGTCTGGGTCTGTGTTATTGGTGCCAGTCGACAGTTTTGTTTTTACGACCATGTTTGTTGTAATCTCGTTCTTGTTGGATGATGCGGAATATAGTATTTTTATTACTCTCGTTTTTTATTGATAAATAAGTGGCTGGCCTATGTGTTCAGGATCCTCTGTTAACCATGTTTGTAATGTGAATTTAGAACCACATCAAAAATCGTTTGGAAAGATATTGTAAGAGTCTTAACTATAAATATATTTATACCAACAATAAACATTCGCACATTTTAACAACAAATAAAACGACGCCTTAACAGCAACAGAGTATTATGACATTTGAGCATATTTTGCGGTGGACAGTGGATGCTTTCTATGAACTCCCTTCCACCAAAGTCATTCAGTTGCAGCTCAAATGTTCCCACACTTATTTTAGGACAACATAGGAATCATGAAACACGCAGCACAAGATCCTGATCGGTTCTTTAAAAAGATTACTCGTCCTAAACTTTATCCGCTTGGCGGCGCCACTGTCCGTCCGGTAGTTACAGGTGGCGCTGCGCTGGTCAGACTAGTCTCGCCGCCGAGGGCGCGGGCCGCTGGTGGCCGGTGCGGTAGCCGACCTTCGTCGCGAACGGATCTGTGGCGTACATGAAGCGAGCCGGGCTGCTGTTGACGTGGCCAACGTACCCCTGCGGAAGCAGAGAAACGGCGTAATAACTACTATTACTAACCATTATCCACGCTTGCGGTTAGAGCATCCGAAGTCCTGAGTAATGTCACATTACAGGCCAGGACAAAACGCACATATATGAAGTGTGCTATAATCCACAGAGGTTTGTCCTTCAGCCCAGAGACGGCCACTCACGTTGCGCTGCTGACTGTAGACGGGGTGGTGCTGCTGGAGGTGGATCTGTCGGGTGGGCCGTCCACCTCCCCGGGTCTCCACCGCAGACCGCCCCTGTCCACCGTCCGTCCCCAACTGACCCAGGCTCCGCTTAAAGCTGTCGTTACGCCGGGACGTCCTGGCAAAAAATGGGGACGTGAGTCATACGTCCGGTGAAGAAAGTTCATTTATGCGCCATACTTCTACCCGCCCTGATATTCAGGCCATAGACCATTGTGAAGCCCCGTATCACGTATCAACAATCAGGTTTTACTCATTCACCATTTCATCCGTCGTCATCTCCCCTGGTCGTCGGCCGCCTCCCCCTTCATCCACTCTGTCTCTGTGTCACCCTGACTCACTTGGTGCGTTGTTTCCTCCTCTGGCCGACTGCCGGCGACCCTCCGTCCCTCTCCTCCTCTCCCTCCTCCTGCTGCTGCTGCTGGGGCTGCTGCTGCTGCTGAGGCTGCTGGACCTGCTGCTGGGGCTGCTGCTGCTGCTGCTGCTGGGGCTGATGGAGCTGCTGGGGTTGCTGGGGTTGCTGGGGCTGCTGCTGGAGCTGCTGGAGCTGCTGGGGCTGCTGTTGGGTCTGCTGGGTCTGCTGTTGGGGCTGCTGCTGGGGCTGGGGGTCCAGCGGACTGGCCGCCGAGCCCTGGGCGAACGCCCGTCGGTAGTTTGTGGTCATGGGCGCGGTCCTCAGCGGCTGCCGCTCCGTGTACGGGTCCACAGGAGCCGACGCTGCGGGGGGCGGACGGGGCGCGGTTAGTTGGTACAAGTAGTGCCACGGTGAAGGTTTATTGGAGACAGTGGACAACAAGGTGCCTATAATGCTCGAGACTGCAGATCGAACAACAAGAGACCGCCAGTGTGACGTCAATCTCCTTAGCTATCGCACATCAATTCATGCGCCTCTTCTTTTCGAGCAAGTGACACAACCTAAGTTCGTTTACCCCTAATATAGAAAACACCGGACACTGCGCGTCGGCCGTTCGTCACGCCGCGCTCATACACTCGCCGACAGGTGTCGTTGGCCCACCTGAGTTTCTGTCGCTGCTGGCGGCCCGGCTGTGAGCCTCGCTGTAGATGGCAGCAGGAGTGCGGCGGCCCGAGCGGCTCGGACCGAATACGTCGGAAAACGGCGGTGACCTGCGGACAGACGTGACCGGGTCAGAGGTCATACACTCATATCAGAGGGCATAGCAACTAAGATGATACTGACACACCATACCTACTTCAGCAGGATGCGTGATGTCGTTATTCCCCCATCACAATCACAGACAAGCTAAAGAACAAGTCCTAAATAGCATTATCGGCTGTGATCTTCCTGTAAGTATCCTGGCGGCCAAGCCTGTCCTCACTGAGCTCTGGTGTTTGCATCTCAGCTGGCTGAGCCCTGGTGTTTGCATCTCACCTGGCTGGGCTCTGGTGTTTGTTCTCACCTGTCTGGGCCCTGGTGTTTGCATCTCACCTGGCTGAGCTCTGATGTTTGCATCTCACCTGTCTGGGCCCTGGTGTTTGCATCTCACCTGTCTGAGCCCTGGTGTTTGCATCTCACCTGACTGGGCTCTGGTGCTTGCATCTCACCTGGTTGGGCCCTGGTGTTTGCATCTCACCTGTCTGGGCCCTGCTGTTTGCATCTCACCTGGCTGGGCCCTGGTGTTTGCCGGCCGGCGGCGCCCGGTAGTCGCTGTAGTGTCGCCCCTCCTGGTGGTACTCGGGCAGCTCGCGTGTCAGTCTCTGCGCCGAGGGCAGCGGGGGAGACGACTCGTACCCGCTGCTGGTCTGAAGGGGCTCCACAGACAGCTCCGACACCGGACTGTTGACCCCGCTCAGGTCGCTGACGTCCTCCGTAAACTCTGCCACCTGGCGACAGGAGCGGGAAACAGGCGCGCGTGAAGTGATGTTAGCTGTTGGTTTACGTAATGAGTTGGGCAAACACCTATGCAAATGACGGAGCGTTTCCTGACGTCACTTTCACTTGCGACGAGAAGGAAGGAGGACTCCCAATAACAGTGAAGGACAATGCAAATTAAATTTGCCGTATATGGTTGTTTGTGCCTTCAGACTATTCTGGAGGTGTCGGTACACAAACAGACGGTAGCGAGATCCTCATGGTGATGTCCTTCAGGGTGGGAAAGACAGAATACTTTCGAAGGACTCAAACAAACGTTAGTAAATGACCTCTATGATGTTCTTTTCGTAGAGCGGGGTACACTCGAAGGGCACAGGGAACAGGAGGACCTCAACTCTCTAAGGAACACCATAGACCGTCAGATCCCCGTAACCTCACCTGTTTGTAGATGGACTTTCGTTTATCTGTGGGCTTTCCGTTGCGCTGTCTGGCGGCCGACAGCGCCTCTTGTCGGACCTCCTGCTGTCTGGTCAGCTCCGGCCGCGTCCCCGACCGCTGCGGCAGGCTCTGCGGGCCCTCCTGTCCCATCCCGTCCTGCGGGGTGACCGCCGGCGCCCCCTCCGGCTCCAGCCGCGCAGCTGTCTGCCACGCGCCGTCCGCACCGCGCGGAACTTCCTTCCGCGCCCGGATCCAGTTCCGCACTCCGGAGAGGAACGTCTGCTTGTCTCGGGGCTTGCCGGAGCGGTGAGCCGGGGTCACGGGGAGGGAGGCGGGCCCGTCCTGACTGGGACAGAGGGCTGGAGGGTTGGTGTAGTCGGGTGGGGGGCAGGCCGGTATCTGCAGACTGACTGGCCCGTGCTGCTGCTCCTGGTGCTGGCCACTCTCCGGTGGTCCTCCCCGCCACCCGCAGCCTCCGCCGACACCATCAGGGCCGCCGAGGCCACCAGGGCCGCTGGGACGCTCGCCAGGCGGTACCACTGGCAGACTGAGTGGACCCAGGTCGCTCATCAGCACCTGCCGTTCGGCCTGCTCTTTGGCCCGCTTCCTCTGGAACTGTTGCTCCACCTGGTGAAGGATGTGCAGCTCGTTCAGTCTCTGCTGCTCCTCTTCCTCGGCCAGACGGCTGAGTCGCGCCTCCAGTCGCCTCCGCTCCAGCTGACGGACGGTACTCTGGTACGAGAACCGACGCTTGCCCGTCGATAGCGAGTTCCGCGGAGGCTTCTCCGGGGTGGCGCGACGCTCCTCGCGAAGTTCGTCCCGGCTTCCGTCCCGGTGTTGGTCCCGGTGTGTCTTGGGGTATTCACCCATGTGTTTGTCCCTGGGTTCGTCCCTATTTCCGCTGCGACGTTCGTCCTGGCGTTCGTCTCTGCTGCGGTCGAGACTCTCACCATAATCCTGTGGCTGATGTTCAGCTCTCTCGCCAGTGCTCCAGAGGTCGGTAGAGCTGCGACCTGTGCCGCGTTTGCCGGCAGCGGCTGCGCGGCCGGCGCCGTCAATGCGGCCGGCGCGGCGCGGCAGTGGCATGGAGTGGTACTCGGGCAGGTAGAGGACATGCCGACCCGCCGTCCCGCCGCCGTCGGAGCGGGCCTCGCTCGGCCTCACTGCCTCCTCGTCTCGACCGTTCAGCGAGTTGGGCACACTGCGGCTGAGGAGCCAGTTTTCGTCGACCGAGTGAGCGGGAGAGCGACGCAGCGCAGCGATCGCGGTGGACACAGACCGCTTCATCTGCCGCAGGCTGTTGAAGGTGTGAGGCGACATGTGGCGCTCACCGCGGTCGGACGGAGGCTCAGCTGCAGTTGGGAACATGTCTGTGCGAGACATGAGCTGTGGAGGGATGGTGGTGCTGCGCTGATGTCTAGACGTCGGCTCCTCCCCGCCACTGCTCAGGTCCAGGTCGTGTGCTGGCACCCAGCCGTCGGTGCGGTCCGGAGTGGGTGACGACGCGGCCAGTGGCGGCGGCGGCGGACTGCTGGCGTCCCCAGAGATGCCAGAGTCGGCCGACTTTGTGTGCGGCCGGCGGCGGCGCGGCGGAGTCGTCAGCAGCGGTTCTGGGCCATCGCTGGCGTCACTGTTGTCCGTACCGCGCCAGGGCCGGCTCGCGGCTCGATCCAGGGTCAAACTACGCCAGGCGGAGAGAGGCGAGAAGCGGGGGATCTCCAGCTGCTTCCGCGGCAGGGTCGGACGGAGATGCATCGAGATGGAGTCGTCCCCACCGGCGTCCATCTCCAGGTCGAACACGCTCGACTGTGACTTGCAGCTGAGGGCGGAGGAGTTGGTGAGGATTTCGTCCCGACTGACCGAGAGACGCTTCTGTCGGCTGCGCTCCAGACTGCTGACGAACTCGGTCAGCTTGCGGGAGGGGATCCGCGCCAGGCTGGCTGGAGAACCAGTCGCTGGTGGGTTGGCTGCGCTGTCGCTGCGGCGGGACCCGGGACTCTTCGTGTGACTGTCACTGCGCCCTGAGCTGGGGCTTTTGACGGGTTTTGTGCTGCGGTCTGAGGCGGGGCTCTTCGTCTGTTCACCGCTGCGACTTGGGGTAGGTCTCTTCACCTTCTGCGCGCTGCTGGGGCTCTTGTTGCGACCATCGCCTGCTGTTCGCTTGGTGTAGCTGACAGCGGATCCTCGAATGGCCACCTGCTCATTCCGCTTCACCTTGGCGATGGCCGACGTCTTGTTGGCATCGTCATCCCTTTTCTCTGTCGGCGGCTCCATGCCAAAGTAGAACACGTTGGGCTGCTTGGCGTGCCGGTGCGCGCTGCTGGAGTCCTCGCTGGAGCTGCAGACGGTGATGGTGATCCTGTGGTCCTCGGTGCTGACCGCCTGCTGCAGACCTCCCCCTCCTCTTCCAGCGGTCATGGCGGCCTGCAGCGCCCCCTCGCTGCGGCTGTGCCGGGCCTCCCCTGAACGGCGCAGGAGACTTCCAGGCGAGGAGGTCTGATCTCCACGCTCGACCTTCTCTGCCTTCTCAGCCCGAGGCAGGCTGCTGAAGCTGGTGACCAGATCAGCGGCCTCCTGCTGACGAATACAAGCCAGGCTCTGCGCCCGGGACTGACGCTCCTTCATCTGGGGCTGTGCCGTCAGCCAGCGCTGCTCGGAGGCGGCACGGTTGGAGCGGGGAGAGTGCCGCTCGGTCGGACGCCGGGTCTCTCCGTGCTTGCTGAACAGACGGGTCCGAGGCCGACTTGGGTCCCGGTCGCGGTTGCGGTCGGGCTCATGGTCCCGGTCCCGGTTCGGAGGCTGGTCCGGGACCGGAGGAGGCGGCATGGACGGTGGAGGTGGCAGGTTCAGGTCCGATACTGGCGGCGGCGGCGGCGCACGGCTCTTCTTTCGGGAGCGGGAACGCGCCTTGGTGGGTCCATCTCGGGTGAGAGTGCGCGTCTGTCGCTCTTCAGTCGGGTCGGCCTGCTGGTGAGCATTCTGCTCCTCAGGTGAGTCTCGCAGGTCAGGTTCGCTGTCGTACCCCTTTTGGGTGTCCTCCTCGGTTCGACCACTTCCCAGTCCTGGCTGGAGTGACCTGATGGGCGGACACAGAGTGAGCGGGTTAGTGACTGGTTTTTAATCTTGTAATTCAGTTACCTTTGAAGAATGCGTTTTCTAGTACCTAACCTACGTATGTAACATTAATTATCCATTCGTTAGGGTTTCATTCACATACGAGCCACCCACTCGCAGAATTGGCCATCGTGTTCAACCCTGAACCACATAGGCGGTGAATTTAGAAACATCTGTTGGATAATTGATTGCGAACACGATTTTTATGTCTAGCCGGCCGGCAGATGTTACATCTACGACTGTTTATCGTTCGATTGTGAGCTCTGAAGCTACGACAGCGAAACTTGCGATTAACTCGGTCTTTGTTGGAAATCATGCGACAGATGTTACAGCGATTATGTGTTGTGTCGCATCGCCTTTCTCTCATGCACTGGCTCGGAAGCGCTCTATCAAATTCTTTGGCACGTCGTGACGGTGTCAAGTGGTTCTTTAATGAGCCGCGAAGGTGATCGATTTGGCGATTGTGTGGGAGAAAACTGAAGAATTTGTTTTCTGGAGCGAGGATGCGAGACAGCGGAAGAATCGGAGCGTGAGAGAAAGGGAGGAGAGGAGGTGAACAAGCGGAGAGATAGGGGTGAGGGACAGATAGGGTAGAGGAAGACAAAATGAGATAGAGAAGGAGATGGGAGAGGAAGTCTGAAGACGAAGACTGAGACGGACAGCCAATCGTCTTCACTCCCTGCAGGGATCTGCGGAGATTGGTGCCGTAGGGGCATCTAAAATCCCGAGTGCTGAGGCGTTGAGCGCCCTCTCCCGTTAGTCTCCATTTAAATTCCACCCACCGATGGCCGACTTTGATAGCACTGATCGGAATACTGGACCCAGTGTTTTGTTTACTCTGTAGTTAGCGCCGCCGCCCTGTCATTTATGACTGTTGTCACCTCACCCTAGGTGGCGACCGGGCCCTGTTTCACCAGGTGAATATATTCCGGAATATATTCAGGAATAAAAGCTGTCAAAGTATGACAAGAATTATATTTAGTTTCACCACGACAATAGTAATACTTTCCGTAGGGCGTACTTTCGAAGAGGATAATTGCGGATGTACTCGAAGCCGCGCGCTGATTGGCTAGCGGGTGGTACTATATTTTCCGCGTAAAGACAGAATTCGTCTAGTTTTACACTGTTTTCAATATATTATTCCTTAATACTAATTGCAGAATTAAATTAAATCTAATTAAATTACTACAAATTACTACACATTACTACAAATTCCTTAATCGCTAACAGCAGCTTAGTCCGTCATTAGGGTGCTTTGATTCTCAGTCATCTTTTGTTCTATGTAAATAGGCCGGCTTTCCTGCAGCTGGAGTCAGTGATATTTACAGACGGTGGTGTTTTAACCAGCTGTGTTGCAGCTAGTACGACTGTGGTATTGTACTGTCGCACCGTCTCGTGTTTTGCGCGGGTTGTGGTGATGGCACAGCGGTCAGCGGCGTAGTGCGGCGGTGGTCTGGTGGTCTGATACCACCTCCACGACCACCTGCAGTGCCTCGACGGCGCATGTTGGTGGTTCCTCGCAGTCCACATCCCGAACTTCCTAGTGACGGCCTCACGAGCCTCTCCGGCGTACTGTGACGAGGTGATGGGGTGATGGGGTGACGGGGTGACGCGGCCGCCGTTCGTCCGGTCACGTCACGGCTGCCGTCACAGCGCGGCCGGGTCGTCACGCACCGTCACGATAGTGATGGCGCGTCACGGAGACGCCGCGCCGCGCGGGGCGGCCTGGTTTTCGTGGAAAGCGAGGCGGCACTTGTGATGTGTAACATCAATCCGCCGTCGGGGTAGTGTTTGTTTTGAAATGTGTCGACACCTTCGTATCGGATCGAATCTGATTTCATCGCCATCCAACCATATCGACATACCCGACCCCAACCTCCCAGCGGTCCACTTGATACGATCTCCACCGGGCCAATTCACACCTGTCGGAGATCTCCGATAACACCAGGTGTTACTCTTCTGCTAACATCCCCCGCCGGCCACCCTGTGAGGACGCCCACCTGGACACCGAGTCATCACCCTCCCACACCTGACCCATTCGCCCGCCTCCGCCGCCGTCTCCCGCCGTCTCCCGCCGTCTCCTGCCGTCTCCACCGGTCTCCCGCCGTCTCCTAGTGGACGGCGCCGACCGGAGAAGGCGTTAATATTCAGCACGATGGCCACGGAACGGCGCCGGCACCTCGCGGCCACGGCGCGGCAGAGGGACTTTCTCTCGGCCAGCGCCTGCAGTCGCGGCCTCCCCGGTATGCGGTCCAGGAGAGGAACCGACGCACCGGACGGAGCTGCGTGGCGGCAGAGTGGGGGAGAGGTGAGGAGGCAGAGGGGCGGAGAAGTGCGGGGGCAGAGGTGAGAGCTGCCACATTCCGGGCGGTGTGGGTCTGACTCGTAGCCAGAGGCAGAGCTGCGGCAGTGGTGTCGAAGCCGCTGCGATGAATTGAAGTCCGATGACGTGAGGACGGGAAGAGATGATACTACGTAGGTATGAGATGTGAGCAACGCGGGTGTGATAGAAGTCCTGATGAGACGCGACTGCAAGTGTGGATGAATTAAACTGCCTTATATGGAAGTCCGGATGTGATGAGAGCCTCGACGAGGATATCAGGATAAAACGGATGGAAATGATGATGTTGGGTGGTGTGCAATGCTAAATATTGTTTGGGTCTCCGCATATTTTTTGTCACTCGAAATATGCCGTTTGGTGTTAAGTTGCATGAGTTATTTGAAGACGTTGAGGTGGTATAGAGTGTGTAAATACCGTAGGTACTCACTGCGGCTGGTATCCGTCGGTGATGGGGTTGAAGCTGTGTGCGGCGGCGAGCCGGCGGCCGCTGATTGTACCTCCCTGCTGCAGGATGTTACCGTTGGTGGTCAGACGCAGCTTCTGACCCGGCACGCGCTCTGGCAGCACCTGGCAACACCGGATCAGATGTCAGAAACTATCAACATATCCCGGGGGCAGGATCTAACACACATCAAACATGTCTAGGCAAGAACAGCTCTGACAAGTTGGCAAGAATGATAGCAATCTGGCTACAATTTTACTCGTGCGAATATAACAATACATTTCGTAATTACTTATTTAGCCAAGAAAACCGGCGGACGCCATTCTTGTTTACATATGGTTATTTTTCTTTAGCGAATTGATTAGAAAATGAACGGTCATCACCATCAGCCAGGCAAATTCGATGTCGGGGTCAACGACATCAATCATGTCCCGGTATGCGTCTCATTACCGACAGAATTCCGACCTGTCAACGTCCAATTCTGATCCATTTTGTTCATGCACCGTCCATGCCTTACATAATGAAACTTGGAGAAGTGTGTCGGTCTCATCATTCGGCTGCTCATTATCAACCACCTGTTTTACCCAGACAGTCCCACTGTACGCCAGCCCCCGATAGTAGCCCGGCCGGCCTGTTTGGCCCAGTTACGGCGTGATTCACCAGCACTGTCACACGCGGCTGGCAGCACACTTTTTCTCACAAACCACCCCAATTGGACAGCAAGAAACGTTCCCGCGAGTGGTTTCGATTTGCCGTGTCGGCAGCGCCACCGGCGGTAGCGGCGTCGTTGGAGGCGGCGGCGGGTGGTGGGGGCGGCGGCGGCGGCGGCGGGCGGTGGTGGGGACGGACCGGACCCAAGTAAGTGGCGACGCGGCTGGCCATTACACGAGCCGCCAGTTCCCATGAACGCCTGGGTACGGCCACCGGGGGAGAGTTGCCGGTCGCCACACACCACTACCGCCGCCGCGTCACCGCCCGCCAGCCGGTCGGACGGCCCTCAGCTACACTCTCTCTGAGAGCTCCGAACCTCCGCGAGCCTCCACGAGTCACCGCTTTAGACATGGGCGTCGCCACCACTACGGACAGTACGGAGTTTGCGGGCCTCCCAAAACTTGTACGGACTGTCCGTACAAGCTAGCTGGACCCAGGGACGTAGCCAAGGGGGAGCCAAGGGGGGGGGGGGAGGAGGCCATGGCCCCCTGACCGATCTAGTTTACACCAGATGAAACGGGATTCTGCTGAACTTTTAACATTACACCTATGGCGTTTCATGGAAAGAATCGAATTTGAAATGTTGGACCGCACCCACCCCCCTCGGTAGCTGAAAATGTGCCTTGGCCCCTCCATGAACGAAATCTTGGCTACGTGCCTGGCGGGACCAGCTGAAGGCTGAGAATGGGGAATAACCATATATGGAAGAATTTACCCTGCCTTTGAGAATGAAAATGCGTAAGAATTACGAGAGACCTTGAAATACCTAAGTAGTATATATAGGGTACATTGTACCTACAGCCATTATCTTTTAGTGTTAACATTTTCTTCCCTTGAGGTAAAGTCTTTGTGCTCGCTTTCGGTTGTGATACTGAACGTTTATCAGATCCATGTGACATAAAACGTGCTTGAAAAGATTGTATGGCACCTAACCATTGATGCTCAGAACAAATGATCGTCTAGTGAACAAGGGCCCCATGGGGAATCGAAACGGCCCCTCTCCTCTTTTTTCATATCTCTCAAATTAACGCTAGCAGCGTCACCCAACTTCACATGCCCCTTCCGTAATCAATTCCACACATACCCACTGAAAAGGGAAAATAATGAGGTCATGATTGGTTGATCGAAATTGACGCCAGAGTGACGTCATGTTTTCCGATTTGAGGGCAAAAATAGGTGTTTGCGGAAAACGCTGTCCGTCACACAGTTTTAAAAATAAAGTTAATTTGTAGTTTTTACATAGCAAAAGCCTGATAATAGACGGGCTACTATTTATTGGGCATATTTATCGGGCTACTAGCCTGATAATCCGAAACTACTATTTCGGATTTACGAATTTTTCGAAATATAGTAAATTACAAATCAAACTAAAAATTAAGCGTTTTTGCCATATTTTCGAAACTTTCAATTAAAAAAACAATATATATATATATATATATATGTCATACAGATTAGCTGGATGAATATGTGAACCACATTTGAAGTTAATATCTTAAAATATGGCAGAGTAATGAGCTTTTAAAGGTCAAACACGGCTACTTTCATGACATTTCCACGAATTCCGATGGTTTTCATTTTTCTGTTTTATTTCAAGGGTAAAAACAATATTTTAATGCTATTTTTCGCGTTCATGACGAAAAACTGAGTCCCAGGGTTGTGTCCGATTGCGCAATTGGCTCAACTTACTCCCGTTTAGTGAGCAGCTCCCCACAGCTGATAAGGAAGGAATGCAAGGGGTCTGGATCGGGTCAGTGGAGATGCAACATTTAGTATAGACGAGATTTGAAGACCAATGGCTTTTGTTACACAAATCTAGCACCTCTTAACGGCCGCGCTCGGCACTCTACTGGCGCCGTTCCCGGGCCGCAAGGGACTACGCACAAAATGAGGATAACGTGAGTCAATTACGCCATGGAACACAAGTCTGAAACTGACACAGAAACATGTATTACAGCTCCCAATGACCAAAATAAGCCGTTTTACCTTGACCTGACCCATTACTAACAAATGGTACTTGGAAGTGCCAGGAACATGATTGATGCCGATTTAGTAGCTTCCTATCCGTTGAATATCGTTATTTGGGCAGGCAATCCTACCCGGCGAAAACGAGCAAAAATTGGGACGTTGACGACCTGTGACGTCATCAGTGACCTTTGAATACAATTTCGTTTGCTATTCTGGAAGTTCACGTATGTACAGGGCTATCGAATGCCGTTTGATTTTTGAAAATTGGCCCAGCAGTCTCTGAGATCGTAGGGGCCGAAACGGACCCCAACATCGGCGGGCAGACGGATGACGGATCTTTTAAAAACTTTCTAGAGAGACGTCAAATTGATACCAGATAAGGTACCGAAAGTTTCACGTCGATATCTATCATCGTTTTGAAGCTATTACGAAAATTCGTGAGGGGGTAAAATTTACCCCCCAGCGGGGCTCGGGTTAAACGTTATGATGAGTGAATTAAGAACAGGACCCGACAACATCTTACAGTCTCTACGCTGTGGTACATAATTTATCAACATTATGCAAAATGTAATGCAAGACGTTTTGCGTATTCACTAGCAACTCCTGCTCCAGGATGAGACATTATGAAGCCATAATTCGGTTTGTGACGTCACTGTGACCGAAAATGACATGGGATTAACACTAAGTTTTGTAATCATGTGCTCTAGCTGCTTAAGAAGGTGTGTGCAAAGTTTCACGATTCTCTTCCTATATGCAGCAAAGAAATTGCCGCAGAAGTAAATGGGGTCTCCCTCGTTCCCCGCCCACAGCGGTTGGCGGGTGGCAGGTAGGCCCAGCGACTGCCGGGTTAAAGCATGACAAAGTTCGATTTGGAATTTGCTACGATTGTTTAAGGAGATAAAGATAATGATCTGGAATCAATTTTTTCAGTGATAACGTTTATCATTCGTTCAAATGAATTGAATTGAACAATTGGTTTGAAATAGCGGCCGATAAATTTGCGGACAAGGCTAACAAAAGGCCATTATGCCACTATGGCAATCGAATAAACACCTCTGTCAGAACTCGGAGGTTGCGTACTTCCTACCGCCTCCCCAAAATATTCAATGGTCAATGCGTCAATGTGTCCGTACAAGTTTTGAGACCATGGCGACGCCACTGGGCCTATAGGCGACAGGAGCCACCACGAGGCGACACGAGCCGCCACGGCCGAGACGACACGGGGCGAGACGTGTTGACTCGAGCCGAGACGGCACGGGGCGAGACGTGTTGACTCGAGCCGAGACGGCACGGAGGCAGCCCCGGTACTGACCTTTCTGGCCGGCGCAGCGTCCTGGATACCGCCATACTTGAGCAGTTTCCTCTCGCGGTCACGTGGGAATGAGTGCGACCAGCTGGGGTTGATCTCCACCGTCTGCGAGTGGTGGTTCCCCATGGCGGCAGCCGGCCGGCCGCCCGCGCCGCGGTGACCTGCGGACGGAGAGGGACGCACCACGGTCACAGCGGGCCGCTCAGGGTCACAGGTCGGCGGAGGTCAGCCGACAGCGCCGCCCGGGTCAACGGCCCACACTACCCGGCGGCGCGGCGGCCGAACGGTGCGTGGCATCGCACACCGCCGCCGCCCGTCAACGCCGCTGCCCAGGCTGAACCCCTGTGGATACAACTCTCACTGGGCACTGGACAGACAGACTCACCAGACACTGGACAGACAGACTCACCAGACAGTGGACAGACAGACTCACCAGACAGTGGACAGAACAACTCTCACGTAAAAGGCTGTACTGAAGACGCATGGGGCATGGTTTGACCCGCCAGTCTCGATGTTAAGTCACGTCTGTCACTCGGCTCTCTTTTCATGGCGTGACCAATCGGAATGCGAGGGCGAGGTTGGCACGCGAGGGAGATGCATATTAAGACACTTTCTTTTCATCACCGCCGAATACCAATGATGCTCCGCAAGAAGTGAGAAACTGCGCAGTGTTTCTAATTTGTGATGACAGGTGAAGAGTTTGTGTAGGTGGAGAGGCGGCATGGTGCGCTGGACGCAGTGGTTAGGGTGCGATTGTAGCTGCATGGTTCGGTGAAGGGCGCTCTCTGACCGGAACAAAGTCGGCCAACTGAAGAGATGATGAGTCTCTGCGGGGCCAGCAGTTTCCATTATTCGTGGCCAGTGACTGTGACGGCGACAGTGTCGTGCCACCGACACGGCCACTGGCGTGCCAAGCTGACCACTGTACCAGTGGCTGTAGTGGCACGGCACTAAGCAGGGCACGGCACGGCACGAAACACGGTACGGCATGGCGTGGCATAGGACGGCACGGCATGGCGCGGCATAGAACGCGGCACGGCATGGCACGGCATAGCTCAACATGACACAGTTCGGCACACGGTGCGGCATGGCATAGCAGTTAGCACGGCACGGACTGGTAT
Organism: Balanus nubilus; assembly: GCA_031763405.1. Classification (NCBI taxonomy): domain Eukaryota; kingdom Metazoa; phylum Arthropoda; class Thecostraca; order Balanomorpha; family Balanidae; genus Balanus; species Balanus nubilus. Next base: position 16,446 of record JARFNZ010165463.1, read on the forward strand.
AGCATGCGGTGCAGCACGGCCCGACACGAGACACGGCGGGGCACGGGACGGTACGGCACGGCATGGTACGACACGACATACGGCATGGCACGGATACGTGACACAGCATAGCTCGGCACGGCACGGCACGGGTGCACTTCACGACACGGCTCGGCACGATAGAGGAACGAACGTCGTGACATGTCTTACTATCACATAGCATGGTACCACGTGGCGGAACACGGCATGACGAAATGGGATGCTTAAAATCACTGTTCGGCATGAGACGACACGGAACAGTATGCCACAGTAGACCTTAAGTATGAACTTTACGGCCATCAGGAAGACACCAAACGGGCTGTCGGCATGACAACTTTTTATTTGTCCGCTTCTGTCGTTATTAGGAACCTCCGTCACGAAGTTTAATATGTAATGAGGCGTATTATTTCACACAATAACATGCCGCTGGATAATGCGACACCATTTAGCGACTGATGGCATCGCTTTGTGCCGCGGGGATATTGCTTTTTACGGTTCCAGGGCCGATCTCACACATTGAGAACGCCCGCCCAATTACTGCTGGCAGTCTAAAGTGTCTATGGTTTGCTGGCTGGGGACACCCAGTGTGAGTTATGACTTCCGCTGTTGTCAGCAAAGAACGTAGCCGTGCCGATCCTGATGCGAGCAGGTTTGCCTTATTTTCATCATACGACGGCCGAAGTTCATGAGCAAAATTATAAATTTAGTTGAACAAAAGAAGGCTCTTCATGAGTTTTTTTTACCATTTGTTCTCCCCTCCCCACACAACCCAGTTTGTTTTTAAATGCATGGTTATAACAATGCTACAAAATCCTAGTTTTTATATGTATAGGTAACATTTAACCTAATATTATCGTGGTTTATCCACGTCCTGCACTTTGTCATCGGCTCTCTTATCCTCTCAACTTAAATATATCAGTTACCACATTTAGCCCGTTTTAAAGATGCGTAATGTAAAACCTAACCTGGTCACGACATTGATCTGATTGCCGAAAAAATGAACCGTTTGTTCTCGATAAAACATCCCGGAGTAGTATCCTCGTAAAACTGAATCGTGATTATAATCCCTAATTCGTGACCGTTGTGTCTCCGTTATCACGTATCAGGCCAATCTGGCGTGTTTCGGTCGGTTTGGGCCGAGACCATCTGGGCCGTTTGGGACGAGCTCGCCCGCTGCACATGATAAGTGGCGGTCGGACGGTCCTATACCCATATTGGTGATGGTGATATGAGACAAAGTGACACAATTGCCACGGTCCGAAGTTTATCGCTTTTTGGTCATTTTTTCAAATTACTACAATTTAAATTGCCAGCATCACGATCTGGAAAGCTTCCATAACAAGTTGAAAGTTCCGTATCATTGTCATCTTTCCCCATACCTTAGCTAATAGTAGACTAGTAACTAGTATACTTCTTGCTCCGGGCTAGAACCCGTAATCATGAAAAACATCCTTGTTTGCGGCGAATATTACGGTGCGGCCACAGCTTCTCGCGAGGCCCTTGACCTGTGAGCGGTCTGATCACCGTTGCTGTGGCGACTCGTCTGACCCACAGCCGCGTGGCAGCCGCCGAGGCACGCACGTAACCGCGGGCCGGACCACAAGGCATGCGACCGGTGCGGAAGTGGATACGTTCCGACACTGGAGCACCTACCTACCTATACTGGGAGACGGGATGGTGTGTCCGACGTGTTACCCGTTTTTGCATAGGTTAATTGTTCGTGTGTGAAATGATTCAATTATTTTTTGTTATTTCTCGGCAGCTACCTGTTTGCTGTTAGTTTCTGATATTTCGCCTTCGGTATGGTGGACGCTATGATGGCCGATTTAAACTACTTTACATTTATGCACTATGTGATGTAAATCAAATAAACTTTAAGTGACAGTACATAAACAGACAATATTTTGTGCTTTTAAATGACTAATTCCAGTAGGAAGTAGGTGCTAAATTTATAAATCCTTCATGAATACAATTTAAGTAATCAAAATATTCGGGCTAAAATGATTGGAAATGAGTTATGGTCGAACATGAAGTAGAAAATCGTCTCCATACCATCACATCATCACGCCCACAGAGATGGAGCACACTATCGCTTATGGGTCAGCTGAGGACAGAAACCACTGAACCGTGACGCTCCGATGACTACGGAATGAATGGCTCAAGGTCACGGCTGTTCGTATCACCAGGCCGCCACATAGCTCCTGTCGCTGCTGCCAGGTCAGTTCCACTGAGGAAGTGAGGCATCCAGTTCAATCTCATCTAGGAATAGCTGCAGCACCATTATTGCAGTCATCACGCACCCGCGTTCCAGATTCTCAAATCAAGGTGTTGCATAATCCACAGGACGGTGCAGTAGCCTGCAGGGACTGACTGTGACTATCAACCACCTTCCATCGTTAGCGACCATTATGCCGCACCACGCCGGACGCGGCGGACGCGACGCACCACTGCAGCGCGTCGCGATGAAACTGGCGCACCTACTTTACGCGCTCGACGAGCCCGGCGCGTCTGGCAAACCGAGTCGCATTAGGCACCTCCGCACCCTCTGGCGCTTCGCCTGCTGCGAGGCGTTCCTCGGTGTTCCTCGGGCTTCAAGGCGCTCCTCAGCACTGCTCTGGAGACGGTATTGTCGCGCGGCTCGCCACATAATTGGGTGGCCCGCCCGTTATACACCGTGAATGAGGAGCTGGCTGGCCGGACCGCCGGGAGGCTTCTGTACGTGCTCTGGACGCGGTGTGATACGGCACCGTCCGCCTGGACTCGATTCGGTCAAGCTACGGTGGAAGCTAATTGCAATCACCCGCGGCGGCGGAGTGGTGGAGGCGGTGGCGGTGGTGGCGGAATGGTAGCGTGCCGGGCAGGTACCGTGAGACCGGACGAAATGGACATCCGGTCAGCCGGGCCTACCCGGGCCAGCTCTGAGCTCTGCCGCCACACCAGCCCTCACAACCAGCTCACATTCCCAGCCTGAATTCCCAGCCGAGCAGGCCCGCCGCCTCCCCAGTCAACACATCCGGCTACAATTTCTAAGCCGGCAGGGTCGTCCGGCACAAACCAACATTCGGAATTGGATGTGAGAAAAGTCCCAAGGGCTACAATTTATTGGCTATGAGTGTTTAGTTTGCCGTGCTATGAATATGCATTTGCGGTTGGATATTTTAAGTTGTAAGCATCGCTGTAGGGCAAAAGAACTGTAATTCATTCCACATCCACTCTGCATCACTCAACTTGGGAGACATGTTTATCGATGTTACCGGACCGTGACGGCCAAACCGTGGCTTAAGTTTAACACGGGTGCATCTGTGTATCACGACGTCATTCATAGCTTCTCACGATTTATCCATGGGAGTTGGGTGCGAAATCGAAGGGTGGGTGTCCCTTTTCAGCGGTCCCTCGATTGGCCAGCGCTTCGAACACAATGGACCGCGCCTGTCGTGCCGTCGGCCACTCTCTCCGCCCTTGTGGCCCGAGTTCTGACCAGTCATCGTCCCACTCCAGACATACACACACACACAAACACACCACGCACTCGTGCGCACACACCTCTCGCGCATACCCGCCCGCAAGTTCATACATAATATTCGTTTCTTCAGCTACTTCGGACTTCCCACATACGTCCGGTAATACCATATGCACCATTTTCCGTATGTTTGTGATATTGGGTACCATTCCCAGTCATGGAGCTAGCTGGTGAGAGCCAGTGGCATTTTCACACTCTAGTTAGCAATCCGTTACAATTGTCGGTAATTCAGTTCCAGAAAGTTCCGATATGAGCCATTACACCGCTGGCGGCCAGGCGGCAGTTGACACGTGAAAATAGTGGAGCTGGGACTGCGGCCGCCGCCGGGCCCGTCCACTCTAATTCCCTGTATGATGACCGCCTCGGGACCCGGAGACATGTCGAGTCGGTGACTCGAGTCAGCGGACCGGAACTTCTTACAGGCGCACCGGCGACGGTCACTAACCTTCGGACGGGCGCACTGTGGGACTTCGCTAAGATGTCTTGCCTCTGAGTGATGTCCTGTCGCTCGTTCACCAACTTACTCCATTCATTCATTCATTCATTCGTTCATTCATGCATTTGTCCATTCATTCATTTGTTTAAGCTGCAACATTTGCCCTAACTCAATCTGAAGAGAGCTTAATGTTATTTCACTATTTCGCTTATCACTACACCCGCTCCTCACAGTACGTATGGCGGATCTCTCCGCTCCTCACAGTGCGTATGTCGGATCTCTCCCCTCCTCACAGTGTATGTGTCTGATCTCTCCGCTCCTCTCAGTGCGTGTGTCGGATCTCTCCGCTCCTCACAGTGCGTATGTCGGATCTCTCCGCTCCTCACAGTGCGTATGTCGGATCTCTCCGCTCCTCACAGTGCGTGTGTCGGCTGGGGAGGAAGTGGGCCGATGGTCGACGATCCTCGCCACAATGGTCAGCACAGGCGGGCGCTTTAATCAGGGGCCGCGGTCAGTCGCTTTCTTTTCACAAGAGACCGCCGCCGCTGCCGGCGGCCGACAGTCCGGCTGGTCGGCCGGCTGGCTGGTCGGACCGCCCCAGGCGGTGTTTACTCCAGTACTGGACATTCGGGGTAGTACTGAATGGACGACGACAAGTAGCGACGACGTTCATGGGAAACATTAGTCTCGCATAGCTGAACACGGACTTTGAAGAAACTGTTTGTGGTGGGGACGAGAAGAGGTGTTGGAAATAGTGATACCTTTGCCAAGCCATGCGTTTACAGAGATGTCATATATACCTTTTATGTGGACAAAAGCACGCTGAACTCCATGCTCCTTTTCATGCAGGTAAACTGCACATGGTGGTTAAAAGGTTTTCTCTGACCGTACCTGTTAATTACATACGAAAATGAAAGAAGAAATAATTGAGGTTCTAATTAAACCTACCTCCTCTGCCTCTCTGTCCTTGTGTTCCTTATGCCTATCTGCCTCTTTACCTATCCTGTGCCTTTTGCCTTATCCTGTGCCTTTGTCTGTGCCTCTTTGCCTACCCTCTGTATCAGTTACCACTTGTGACACCATTTCGGAGTTATCACACCGGTCTGGACACTAGAACGAAAACGAATTCCGTTCTTACTTCCGAGAGAAACCATCACTGACCGACAAGATTATCCCGTCATGCGTGTAAATACCTCACTAACGTAAATGGACCCGGACGGTTGTGCAATTTAGCTGATATTCGGAGTGACATGACATTCAGGCATGCTTAGTGTCTCTTATCAGATATGTAACTGTATCTTTTGTTACTGATCAGCTTTGGTTAAATTATCATCGTTACAAACTTGACAGTTATAGCTCTGCTTTCTTTATTTTGATTGAGCAATTAGCCAGTCATTGTTACAGTGTTAAACGTGCTCCAAGCATGCAAGGAATGCCTTCCTGTTTGATATCGCAGAAAGTCTATGAAATAGACTCACATTCCTTAAGTTGTGTATGCAACTATAAAAGCATAGGTAAAGTTGGACATTGCCTTACTTTACCAAACCTAAAAACCCAGCTTGATCCTGAGTGCAAACATTCCTTCCAGAAAAAAAACATCACACTTTGCACTCGTCGGTATTTCTGCAATAACATGCTTCGAAATCCTATCAACATGCCTTCATTTCCGGTGGACTTTTTGTGTAGATATAGATGACGTTTCCCAATGCCAGGCGAAAGACACGTGGCTAGTACTGCAAAATAGCGACACTCAGCGAACAATCTTCCTGTATAGTATGTCAGCTCAAAACGGAACTACTATAACCGACCTCATCTTCAGCACAAAGCATGTGCAAGCCTATCATCTGCAACAGGTCTGCACGCTACGAGCCCGGCTTCAATACCACAAACTATTGCTGGCAAACACCGGTCCGACACACATCCGCAGCTCATTACGCATGTAGATAGCGGACATTAGTTATCGTTCCTCTCAGGGAAGGCAGGGCTCTGACCCAGTGCAGAGGTATGCCACCAGCACAGGCCGCCAAGAGAGTACTGTTAACACAGATGGTGCATCGCAGAGGTATAATTACCGCTGCTCTCTGACCGCGCAGGTCACTCGAAGGAGGGGAGGAGTGCCGACCTCGTCCCGTGCCCGTCCGACCTCGTCCCGAGCCCGTCCCGAGCCCGTCCCGAGCCTGGGACTCATCGCTTAGAGCCGATCGCACGCGGGCAGGCAAATTGTAGGGCGGTGACCACATTCTCATCGAAATACCGCACATTCCGACATGACCTCGTTAGTATATTTGATCATGTCATCAGGTGTTGTGTGCTCACACACTTACAGCAGCCGATTCTCGAGTCATCTCGGTCATCGCTATATCATCTCTGTGCATATCGGGTGACATTTTCTCGCCTGAATCCACACTTCTTCACGTTTTAACCGTTTTGTCTGTGCATAATATGGCTCGATAAATGATAGCAGATGACTGGCGAAAAGTGTGAGACTAGGTTATTCAAATTCAGAACTGTTTTGTTTACCCTACCGACGTTTTGTTTTGTCAATCCGCCTGTTTATTGATCCTCATAAGTTCGCGTGTCACTGATATGCTCCACGTTAATGTATGATGACTACCTGACGTACTCGGCCGTTTAACAGAGTTGACGAACGATGCTGCTAAATGTGAGGAAGGATAAATAAGGGTAATATACACAAGAACGTTGCAGATCCCTTGGTTCCTTCTTCGGTACCAGCACCTTTTTGGAACCCTTCAGACAGAGCTTGTCGAAGATTACGCGTACACTTCCCTTGACCATGCCCATGGGACGGGTTACGATAATGAACTCCGATGCTTACGAGCCATTAATCGGTAAACCAGATGCGTAATTAAGACGGACGCCATGCATTTACATGAGACCCAGCAAGCCAAAGCTGCTCATTTCCCCTGATTGAAAATGGGCCAGAGAGTGGTGTTTTCTCTCTGATAGGCATCTGTAATTTGGGACGATAAAGAACCATCAATGCTCGGAAATATGCAGACTGCCACTGGCTGGGAGCAGCATAATGGATCCCACCAGAACTATAATCAATTCATTATTCTGCGGCGCTCGTCGATCTGAAGGAAATATTCACATTCATACGGGTCCGGGAATATTTCCATTTTTAATACGCTAATGATTGTGGACTTCATCAAATGGTCGAGCATTGATGGTAGCTTTCATGACGCAGAAGAAATGAAATGGGATGCCAGTGTAGCGTAAGCTTGTTTTTATATGGCTAACGTATGGAAAGCTACCTACTTGTAGTAACTGAGCCACTGAAGTAAGACCCGTAATGCATGAATTGGGGAGAGCTGCTGGTGTGAGCTTGGAGTATGCAGATAGTTTGGACATCATTAGTTGGTTACATGTCTACAGATCTGTGTACCACAACAGTTTCAGATTCTGATCAAGCTACTGTTGGGGGGCGCCACTTAACACAAAAAAGTTGCGGGCTATCTTAAAACAAAATCGCCATCACCATCGACGCCTGTTAGCAATGCATTACAAGGAGTCAACTGTTCTGTGGGTTTTGGACTTGTGTCACGCATTCGGGCGTGCTTTACTGCGTTGTGGGCGTGTTAGGCGCCGCTCCGTGTCGTTGACCCACCCGTTCCTCCCGCGCATCCCGTTCATCGCCGACCCACGGAACACCACTCACCCCGCAGGATCCCATTTCACGGCCAGCTCGGCGGTCCGTGGCCAGTGACCACGGCGCGAGAGGCCTCCCGCTGAGGGACATTTCACGACCGCAGAGGAGAGCCTCGACCTCACCACAGGAGCGGTGGCGGGAGGTGGTCACGGCTCGAGCAGAGCGATATCGCCTCGATCACGGCATCTCACGGAACGTCACGGTACGGCATGGTACGGTACGACGCGGCACAGCACGGCTCGACATGGCAACTGCAGTGCGCAGCTCGATACCGGAAGGCGCGTTACGGCCCCGCACACCGGTCGATGACGGATATGTGGGCCCGGCACGAGAACAGCAACCTCAGCACTGGGCGGAGACGTTGAAGACTCGGCTGTTATCGGTCGTTGGCTCTCAGGAACCATTGTGGTACGTAGAGTGTAAAGTAACTTTAAAGTTGTTTATAGGCAGCAGAACAATGAAAAGTGAACTAAGATAACGTCTTGTGATGCAAAGGAATTAAAGAATGAATGACTATGCTAATATTTGTATGATAATCTATGCTAATATTTGTATCGTCTAACTATGCTAATATTGTATCGTCAAAATGTTCGCAGTAGTACATACTTTCATATGCGATATTAAGACAAATAATAAGTGAACAAATAATAGTTTTCGTTTACAAACAATATCCACTATCGTACATTTTTGCACTGAGGCATCAAACTTGTTTTTAAATGAGTGCGGAAACTTTAAGCATAAACATGTTATTGTCTAACGTTACACCTTTTATGAGGCCAAGATAACGGAAAAGATAAAAAAGCGTAGAACAAAATGAATGATGCCTGTCTTGGATAACAGTCGCTGTAATCGATTTCCATTCATGCGGCACTAATATAGCCTCACAACAAACGGCGCTTCTCTGTCTCTCGTTCTCTTTTTTTCCCGCTCTCTTCTTAATTTTCCCCTTCTCTTCCCCTCTCTCTTCGTATTCCACTCTCTCTCTCTCTCTTTTCCTCTCCCTCTCTCTCTCTCTCTCTCTCTCTCTCTCTCTCTCTCTCTCACCTTCTTCTCCTTACATCCCTCCTTCCAGCCCTCACTCCTTCCTTCTCAAGTTATACCCCCTCTCCCTCTCTCTCCCTCTCTCTCCCTCTCTCTCCCTCTCTCTCCCTCTCTCTCCCCCTATCTCTCTCCCTCTCTCTCAGTCACTCTCCTCTCCCTCTGGTAAGCCCACGATGCGGCATCCTCTGCGCGGGAGATCCCGGCTCGCGATTGGCACGTCTATTGTCCTCAGCAGCCGTCGGTGTGTGGACGGACAGACGGCCGCCGCCCGCCGGATCACAGCCCGCCTCCGGAAGCTTCCCGCTTCCGGTGACACAGTTCGCGAGACACGGGAGTCGAGCGAGTCCGAGACTCGGGATACGAGATGAGAGCTGAGTCATGGGACTTGAGAGTCGGACCCGAGCTGCGAGTTGTGACTTGGGAGACGGGACAAGGGCTTTAACTGTAGGTATAATTGGAAGATGGGCTCCAGTGAGACTTTGGGGACGGAACTTAGCTGAAACTGGGGAGTCTAAACAAGAGAGATATGGGATATGAAATGAGATTCAAGACTCTAGACACGGAACTGGAGATGAGTTGAGAGACATAAAACACGGACCAGAGTTAAGCCTTACAATTATTAAACTCAAAACACTCGGCTCTGAACACGAGACTTGAGCTGGACCCCCAAAGTCAAGACTTGAACCTCAAGCTGAGCCTGGAGGAAAGGACTCTGTATTGGCTCTCAGAAGTCTCATCATCAATGAGCTCTCCCAGCTTTCAGATGCCATTCTCTATTGAGTTACGATGGTCGTCTCATCTCAGATCAGGAGCGGCCCATAATGGGAAACCATACAGGCTTTCAGCAGGGCCGAGAGCTCTCGGCATACACAGCGAACTGTAAAGATTCGCAGCGCTGGAATAGGCACAGCGGCGCCTAGGACTTTCACAGTCACATACAATTTCCAGATCATTAAGCAGACTCCAAAGGACTGAGAGTGTGTCTAAAAGTAACAAAAACTCAGAAATAAAAACTTCAGAACGAACGAGAGTCGACTCTAATGCAACTCGATGCGATATGCTGTCTATACGACATGCTCCGGTGTTTCTGATCAAATAAACCCGCGCCGTGCCGGTGCTCGGCGCCACCCGCCTCTTGCCGGGGTGGGGGGGGGGGGGGGGGTGAACACCCCCTTCTAAATCGGCTCCTA
>JARFNZ010165464.1:0-16783 GCA_031763405.1 Balanus nubilus
CTCCGTCTCCGTCTCCGTCTCCGTCTCCGTCTCCGTCTCCGTCTCCGTCTCCGTCTCCGTCTCCGTCTCCGTCTCGTTCGGCAGCCCACGCGCGCGTCGGGCGGCGCTGCCGCTTTCGACGGGCCGGTGTTTTTGTTGCTCTCTCTCGGCGAGCGGCGGGGCGATTACCGGGCCGCTCTGCCTCGTCGCCACCGACGGGGGGGGGGGGGTGACGCCGACCGCAGCCCCACGATGGGCTCTGACAGCCTAGCTAACATGCGAAGAACGATCACTGTCGACCGGAGAGGAAATAACACGGACTATAGTCACTATCATACAATATTTGATCGTTGCTATGCGAAATACACAAAATTTTGACAGTACTGAGGGGCGTGGCGTGAGGTTTTGATGTGAAATAAGACGTTTGTTGTTTTACGTCGCAGATTTTCAAGGATTGTGGTGCGTTTTTGTCGTTTTCACCCTTGAAGGCAGCGGTACGGTTGCTGGCCCCGCCTCTCTCGTGCGGTGGAATCTGATTCCGGTTGGAGGTGGGAGGGTGTGGTCTGGCAGGGGCGCAGGTACAGAGGTGTAGGAGGCTATACGTGGCTCCATGAGGTCATATGTGGCCACCCAGACTGCTTATGTGGGAGTCTGGACTCTGTAATGGCAGCACGCTACAGTTGGAATCGTTGCGGTGAAGACGGGGAGAGTGGGAGAGAGGGGAGTTGGAGAGATTGCTGTCGGGACGTACACATCGGTGTGAACACAAAACCAACACGACGCACCCGCTGTGTACTCCAGACTCAAATAATGTGTGAACCGCACGTTAGGTTATCAACTGGCGATGAAAACGGATAGTGGCGTGGGAAACTCTTGAGCTTGTTCGTGAAATGGAGTTAAGCAATGAAGCATGAATATGACGTATCGGAAGTAGTTACCTACTCAGAAACTCTTGATTGGGCCGGGTGTAATGAATTAAACAATTGAGTACTGTTAGACGCTGCACATGACCTCGTATGGCTAGAGGATTCATATTGGGTATGCTATTGGTGTAAAAATTCTTCAAAATAGCTCTTGCAGACAAGGGTGGATCTAGACGTGTTATTTTTCTCGGTGTGGGGGGGGGTCAAATCATGAAAATGTGGGTCACCAGTGGGAGTGGAGTGTCCGAAGTATTTTTTAAGTTTATTATTTCCATGTTACGCAATGCGCACAATGCTGGTCCCTGTTCTCAATACAATACGTTCTGCCGTTTTTTTAGGGGAGACTGGGTTTCAGAGCCTTGTTAGCCTCCTTGTTTGGAGTGCCGTGGCCCCGGTGCTCCACCCGCTCTTGATCCGTACGTGCTTGCAGACGTGATATAGACGTGACTCATATGTGACGAATAAGCATGAAGGTGCCATTGCTGCCAATTATTGCTTCCAATTATTGCTGCCATTGTTCCGTTGAAATTGAGCTAGATGAAATCTAACAACCGCAGATTATTATAAAGGGATTTTTCAGGCATGACCGAGTTCTACCATTGCGGCTAAATTAATAACAGCGGATTCCAAACATGATCTATATAACTGTTCAATCTTTCTAGACTGTCAACAAAATTGCCAATACTTATTTGATTGTTAATGTCGTGAAGAGCCGAGCCACCGACTGAGACGCTATCGTGTGCTGTTTCTGACTTCGCGTTCAAATCTAAACTAGAAGTGTATATTTGCTAACGTGACCAAATCAGCCGTTCGTAAAGTGATATCCATTTTTTATACGGTGTGATTGACATTGTTTGGGATAGTTCAGGTTTAGTTTCCATTTCATTGCGTGCCCATCACTTTTTGGTATTCACAGTATGCTGTGTGTAGATGCTGACTGAAGGTTAAATCTGCGACTGTCAACCTGTCTCATCTGCATGAAACACAGTAGGTTCAATGATAGAAACGTGTCCCTGTGTTCTTGTAATGCTCAGCACTGCGGGCACAGTCAGGTGTTTTCATTTAAATGTGCTCCGGTGCTCGTTTCTGCATTATAAGCACTCAGTATCACATTCTCGTCTTTATAAGCACCGACTGTCGCATCCTTGTTTCGTTGTCGTGTTATTGGCGACGATCCGGGAATGCCTCAGTCTGCCTGGGCTCTTTAAAGACACGTTATGCGTCGTTTAAAGACACGTTATGCGTCGCTGGACATTTTGTTTGAAGCTTTCAGGCTTGCCTAGGATTATGGCCCGCTGGGCGATTTTAAGTCTCGCAGGTACGAAATTCCTATCTTGACGCACAATTCACACACTTGAATGGGAGGCGCCTGTCACTTATGGCGTGAGCGTGGTCCGCAGCGCACAAAGGGGGGAGGGGCACGCGGGCACCTCGAGACCTCCAATGATCTTGACCTGACTTAAAGTCACTAGAAACTTAGAACGGTTCCTAGAAGTCTTAGACACGAATAACGCCGATTTATTGACTGTATGCGTTCCATATAGTTATTTCGCGCAACAACCCCGTCCACCGACATCTTCATGGGGCGGCCTAAGGGTTGTCTTTGAACTGACTTATGACGTCACTAGTGGCCTTGAAGTAAAAAAAGGTATGTTTTGCATGGATATTATGTACAGTGCTATCAAATACTGTTTTATTTTCAAAAATCAGCCAGTCGTTCAAGAGATCATGAGGGTGGAGGCCGGGGGCGCCGCTTAACATTGCCCAGGGGTGAGAAGGGGTGGGAATAGGCCCAACGGGGCGTGGTTAACACTTGTAGGTTTTTCTATTAACAGGCTTTACGCCTTTTGCGGTTATCAAACGTGCGACCCCCAATAAATAAGAGTTTTTCATTCGCAGATTTCGGCTTATTGAGCTGTCAGTAAGATGTCATTTTTTTCCGTGGCGAGGGAACCTGGCGAGCGGGGAGGGGAGGGGGGGGGGGCGCTGGAATGCAATTTTAGCATTCCCCCCCTTCGGTCCGTCTTCATTACTTCCGAATGTCGGTGGTGGTATGTGGCTGGCAGCCGTATCTCTCCGCTCTGCTGGGGGATGATGGCGTCGGGCGGTGCTCGGGGCGGCGCCGGGTCCGCGCGGCGCCAGGGGGGGAGGGTGGTGCCGGGGGCGGTGCTGCTGGGGGCGGTGGTCGGGGTGGTGTCGGGGTCACGCGGTGTGGAGAGGACGCTCGTGGTGCTCTGACATCAGACTCCGGCCTGCACGTCACTGCCGATACGGCGACGTGCAGGAAATAGGTCCCCTTATCCATCCCCTGCGCTCCGCTCCCAAGTCACGATGGAATCCTCGTCAGATAGTCATCCTATCCCGTCCCTTCACTACTCCGCGATAAATGGTCATGCTTCAATGGTCTGCTTCCAATGCCGTCCGTAGTTCAAAAGCTCCTATTTTTTTGTCCCTCCATCTTTCGGTGGTAGGTATCAGCTGGGCAGTCTTTTTACTCTTCCGCGGCTAGCTCCCAACACAGCGGCTAACTCCCAATACAGCATGATCCCTGTCCATTCCTCGAGGAACTCCTCTGTTACCAGTCCTTCCACCACTCGCCGCCGAACTCTCCACCCCTCCCCCCCCCTGCTTCCTCTCCTCATCTTCCACCTCCCCTCCCGCACGCCTCACTTCCACGTCTCTCCCACCACCCACCTCCACGTCTCCCCTTCCGCCCACGTCTCCCCTTCCCTCCCACGTCTCCCCGCAGTCGGGTGTCGTGATCGGCGGTGATTCCTCTCCGCGCTGTCTCTGGAACGACACCACGACCGTCGCCAGCTGCGGCCAAGTGGTCGTCCCGAGTCAGGACTGGGTGGGACCTGCCCCGGCTGCCGCCCCGGCCCCGGCATGGACGAGCACGGCGGGAGCACGGCGGAAGAATGCCCGAGCGTGGCCCGCCGGAGTACGGCTGAGCACGGCCCTGAGCACGGCTGGAGCACAGCCGAGCACGCCCGTGATGTCGGCGTTCCCAGCCGTTTATCGCAGCCATCTCTCTTCCTGGTCTGCCGGGAGAGCGCCGTTATCGCGCCGCGTTACCCTCAGCCGACATTCGACCGAGCCATTCTGTGCATGCTAATCTTTATGAACGGTCCGGATGGGCTGGGTTCGGCCCGGCTCGGCCCTGCGCGGCCCGGCTCGGCCCGTCTCGGCCCGTCTCGGCCCGTCTCGGCCCGATCTGGCTCACCCTGGCCCGCCTTCCGGCAAAATCCTCGAGACATGCAGCGCTGCCCGGCGTGCCGAGTCGCCTTTGCATGCACTTTCGCCGGCTGGCGCGTGCCACGCCGTACGTGCCTGGCGAGCCAGCGGGAGGTGTATCGAGACTGAGTGAACTCTCTGCTGCCGGCCGCTCGCTGGGGTATGAAACACGGGCTGCTAAGTCGGTGTGTTTTCGACTCTGCAAGGGAGGCGAGTAGCGTGCCGCCCGGAGCCGCCCACGTTTTGGCACGATGGCACGTTTTGTCTTGGACTGGACTGGTCACTAAGATAGCCGTCTTACTCTTGGCCTTGGCTCCCACGCAGTCTGTGCCGAGTGTGGAGTAGAGTGTTTATCTGCTGATATTGGCTGACACTCCGGGGGGATGAGTGGTTATTTTGTGTGTTATTGGGCGCTCAGATGAAAAGAGGTGATACTATAAATAGGAAGGGGATGCACGGTCGAATATGTGAAAACGCGAACCAAACATGCCTTCAACTCCGCCGAGGTAATAGGATTGACGATGAACAACAGGGCGCCTATGCAACACGGCGAACTCAGACGGTTTTATTCTCCCACTGCATTGGGCCGTGAAACAGCCTGTGCGATATACGAGGGAAGTGACTAGCCTGTTTGCTTCCATCCATTGTTTTCTTTGGCAAATCTGGCGAAAAAAAAACTGCTTCACTGATGCGGTTGTATCCTCAGTGATGTAAGCTGTTTATCACTCGGCCTTACTTTGCAAGTAAGACTTGGTCTGCATATTCTCAAAATAGTCGATTAGTGAACAACGGTTCGTTTTTTTGTCACAAAAACGGCCAGTTGGTTTGTATTTATATTTTTGCGATTGCCCAAATCATACATAACAGTAGTAGAAGCTATCAGTAGTAGTATGTTCTTGCTATTTGTATCTACGTATAGTAACAGTATGTTATCTACGCCAAAATGTGTTCTTTTTAGATGCTTTGTCACAAAGTTTGTGTGCTTTGCGTGTACGCCGTGTGGCATTTCAGTCAACGGGATCCGACATATGTCAACATATGTGGTTTGTGGCGGTGTTATGACGTGCGGGGCTATCTGAGCCGTTTGATGTTGAGATCTGGTCTGACATCTGACAGCGGAGGATGACGTCATCGGTTCTCAGACGCAACGTCTGACAGCGAGCGGAAACTGAGCGTGAGCCGCACTGACCGAAATGGCACGCCATAAGGCGGTGCACGAATATCTGGCGCTGGTTGGAACACATGGTCCACACGTGCAGACCTCCTCAAACGACATGCGGGCTGTTTTTCTATCGTGGCTTGGTCTGAATATTGCCTAGTCCTACCCGATGTTACAACGGTGTTTATCTTTCTTTCTTTTTATTTTAAGTGCCGGTGACATTGCTGTCTGAATGGGAAGTTGGCATCGTGAAAGAAGGGAACGCATTTTATTACCCCGTCGGCTATAAACACTGCCATTTACTTGAGAGGTCATGGTCATAATTCAGAATCGGGGGCTATATCTTGTGCCAACTATTTACAACCTCTGCCCAATCTCCTCGATTGGCTGTGGAGATGCCTGTCTGATAAAATCTTCGAACGATATGGATTAGCATTCGATAGGATGGATTTATTTGGCCCCGAATTAACTATATTTACAATATAAGTCTTCCCGCCTTCCTCCCGATGTCCCGTCGTCTTCCTATGTCGTCTTGCAGCTGTTTTTCGATCGGATCGTCCTCTCATGCTCTCCCGTTTCCCCCGCCGTCGTCCTCTTCTCGTCTTCTCCCTTCCCCGTTCTCCTTGCCGTCCTCGCACCGTTCTTAGGCGGTTTGATGGCCAGCCGCTCTCCTCTGTCCTCCTGCTGTCCTCCTGCTGTCCTCGTGTGTCCTCCTGCTGTCCTCCTGCTGCCCTGTGTCCTCGGGCGTTGTTAAAGTGTAAAAAGCTAACCTTGACATTAGTTTTGAGTTGAGATAGCCAAGTTGGCGGCTGCGTTTCGAAACTACAGCACATTTCATTAAAAATAACCACAGCTATCTCATCTTTAAGAAATTTAAAGTGGATTTTGGCAACCTGGGGCATTTAAAGTCCCGCCGGCTTAACTATGGGAGGTTGAAATTTCCACGTTAACTTTCAACTTGAATAACTTTTGAATTAGGCGATATTTTTGTGAAAAGAGGACACCACCGTGGCCAGCAGATATTGTCTGACATTTTGACACATAATACAGCTATATTTGACACCTTTCAGGAGTGTGGGACAGTGCCTCTGTTGCTGGTGGCGGTGGTCGTCTGTGTGTCTTACCGGCTCGGCTCTCCTCTGCTCTCCTCCCGGGTCGTCACGCATGACCGACTTATCGAGCGGCGCCGCCTCCACCGACAGCCGGGCTGCCGGCCTCTGTAAATACCGCGAGATGTCGACCCCCCCCCGTCCCCTCCCCCTGTGTCCCCTCCCCCTGCCCCTGCCCCTGCCCCTGCCCCTGCCCCTGCCCCGACACCCCACGTTAGCGTCTCTGTTCGACCGGCCGCCGGGAGCGGAGCTGAGCAGAGCGGCCCAGCATTTACATGATCTCCGCCGGCCGACACGAGCGAACGGTGTGTCGGTTCGGATCGGCTCGGCTAGACTCGCTCGTCGCTGGGCTCGACTCGCTCGCAGCACGGAGAGATGAATCAGATTTCTGCTGCCGGGGGTGAGAGGGAGGGTGTCGGGGCGGAAATAGAGGAGACGTTTCGGTCAGAGATTGTCTCCGCGGTCTCCAGGGAGACGTGGCTGCTCGGCTGCCGCCCTGCTTGATGGAAGTGGGATGAAGCTGGCGGGCTCTGGCTTCTCCGAAAGTCAGCATATCCGACTTCTCGCCTAAAGGGAATGTAAGGGTTTTGAAAATGTCTGCTATAATGTTATGGCACGATGCATTTTTAAGCTTGCCATTTATGGTACATTTTACCCCCCAAAATACAGAATTCTGTAATTTAATAAAACTGGAATCGGAACAAGAATGTTGTAATTATTTTAAAAACGCCACCCATTTATACAGCACTAGTATTTGATTGCAAAATCTCTAATGAAGGATTCATCAATAGCGACGCCTGAGGCGCACATGGCAAAAAGGCCACGATAAGAAATGCTGTGATAATCAGAGAATGTAAGTTCGGCATAAAAATAAGCAACAACGGCAATAATCACCTTTCAACACGACGCCGTAACGATTGACGGCGATTATTTTCTCATACGCAGAAGTTGCAAAAGGATTTGAACATGGTGCAATTACAAACCGGACGGGAAAATATCCCTTGGATCTCAATAACTTCGAAGAACTCCCTTTAGTAACATTTAGAAGAAGGAATTTGAAGTACGGAAATGGATAAAATGTAACAATAATGTCATTATTTCCCCTTTCAAGTGATGGCGCACACTCATACCTAAATTGACTGTCTATGTGGACGCTAAATGCCCTTGAAATCACGTAAAGCCCCGGGAATGTTCACAAAATAATGTCGAGTTTCAATGTGTTTGAAGTGATACTACTCTAAATATTACTATTCGATCAAACAATTACGCATGGTGCGCAAACCTAACTTTGCGTAGTTTTTTTTCAGTTGGATGGAGACATCACATAACAAAATGAATTAAATTTACTATTTAATTTTTGTCTTGTGTTAAAAAACACTGCTGACTCCAGAAAAGTGGAAAAACTTACATTCCCTTTAAGACATCGTGCTGATGGCATAGATATTCTTCTCGGACTGATACTCGTTTAATTGCCCCTAGTAGATTTATTCCTTTTTGTAAATTTGGTGCATGACTATACTAATTTCTCCCTTTAATTCAGGAAGCGTAATCTAAGTCTGTCCTGGTGCAGAGGGCAGGCTGCAGACGAGCATTGTCTGCAGCACGGCAGTGCAGAAATAACCTCTGCACAAGCCGGCGAACAAGCACCACAATTAGCGTCCATTGCCACCAATAACCCACTTATTACCACCGGCCACCGGGCCCAGGCGGTGTGTTAGATAAAACGGTCCAAGGGATATGAAATGAAGCTTACATATTGTATTCATCCTTATCCGTGCCATAAGAGATAATAAATTACTTTTAAATCTTGCATAACTTCCAGAGTCCAGCCACTTTCCGCCTCCACCGTCATCATCATCATCATTTATTTCAACAAAAACAAAAGAACAAGAAATAAATATGGGTTCCCAATATGTTCGGTTGGCCTCTAATGGACCGGGCTACACGACGCACTGCCGATTCTCCGTCACTCTTAACCAGCCACTAACTCCACCGCGTTTTACCACCATCCCGGCGATCGGCCTCCGCGGGGGGCCGCCCCCCCCCCCCCCCCTGAACGTCTGTCGGCGTCAGCACACGGCGCGTTGCAGATTCATCCAGCCGAGAGCCGACGCGTGCGTCGGAGTGCCAACAAAAACTGCCGCCACTGGTTACCACTGCGGCTGGTGTTCATCGTGATTTCAGCCAAGCCGAGAGCCGAGAGCCGAGAGCCGAGAGCCGAGAGCCGAGCCGTGGAGAAGAGAAACGACGTCGTGAATCTCAGTCGTGACAGTGCATTTTAAATGAGGCCAAAGTTACGCTGTTCTGATGCATGACTGACATAACTAAATCGCCGTTATCAATCGCTCTATTGTTCGTCAGCTCCCTCTGCTTTCCAATAGCGTTCGATTTCAGTGAGGAGAGAAAATGCCGCGCTTCAGTGCGCTTCCTTGATTCGTGGTGTATCATTGGAAAATCAGTCAAGCACTGATAATAGACGTGTCGGTCCGTGAGAACAAACGCTGAAGCATCCAATTCCATTCCTTGACGAGCGATGAAGTCATGACGATGTCGAGCGCTCGCTGTTTTGTCTCAGACTCAGTAGACAAGGAACTATTTTACCCTGCCTTCTCCGATATTTGCGATGTTGATTGAACGGCATGACAGCGCGATTTATCATAGGCTTTTGATGGGCACTGAGACGAAAGATTCGGAAGCTAGTAGCTGATGCCTTTATGCTAGTCATTCAGACATATTTAGTGCCTGTCTTCTCGAGTTTTTGTTTTATCCCAAGACAAAGCCTACTGTCATGTTTATTTTAACCCGCGCTACGCTTGGAGGGGGGGGGGACTTACCCCCCCCCCCCCTCCAGGATTGTCGCAATAAGTTCAAAACAATAAACGTTTCACGTCGATGTAGCGACTTGAAACTTTATGTACATACCTTAAGGTACATCGAAAAGACATCTTCCTAGAAATATTCGAAAATCTCGGTCGATAAATTTTCGAGAAAATCACGTTTTAGTGACGTCATGTCGCTCCATGTTGGGTCCCAAATCGACAAATATTTCACTCATCAAACGTCGAGTTTGGAATCAGATTGCAAACAACAACCGTCAAAGGAATGGAAATGACATTGTCTTTCAAATGGTCATAAATTCCCAAATTTGGAAGTTATTCAAAATACCGGAATGTATGTGATAGAACTTCGTTTCGCGGGGCGCGTTCGGCTGGAGACTCCAGCGAGACGCTGATTTTTTTTTGAAGAGGCCGATGGTGAGCTGCGTTTATGTCTCGTCTTTCTGCAGCTTGCTGATTCTATAAGATTATAAAAAGACACATTTCGTAAATAATGTGCACAATCGAGTTCAATTTTTATTTATTGAAACTGTCATCGATGATGTTATCGATACCATCCAATGAAAGTGAAACAACGGTCATATCAGTTATGACCGTCACGAAGAGGTGATATCATTCGGTTTTGTACTGGTCTGGATACAAGGTGGTATTAACTAGCGGCCGGTTGAAATGGGTGCTTATAAATTTGTAAGGGTTGTAAGACTATGACGACGTGGTCACGTATCCCAGACGTCGACTGCACCCACCGCCCACCGCCTACCGCCTACCGCCTACCGCCTACCGCCTACCGCCTGCCCACCGCCCACCGCCTACCGCCTACCCACCGCCGCGCCGGTCGGCTGGACGCCGCAGCCTCCGGGCAAGTCGATACGACGTGGATCACTTGCGAGCCCGTGTTTCGTGCGGTTCACGCAGCTTTCGGGCGCGGCCGAGGCGCACCGTCACCACTTTCGCCTCTGTCGCACCCGGCACGGCTGGCCGCCCGGCGACAAAGCCGGCGGCGCGCCACCAATGCCTCCCATCTCACTGCCTGTCGGTCGTCGGATCAGCCGGCGGCCCAGCAGCTGCTGCGGGCTCCGGAGATGGTGGTCTCTGACGCCGGGCGGTCTCCGGAGATGGTGGTCTCTGACGCCGGGCGGTCGCCGGAGATGGTGGTCTCTGACGCCGGCCGGTCTCCGGAGATGGTGGTCTCTGACGCCGGCCGGTCTCCGGAGATGGTGGTCTCTGACGCCGGTCTCCGGAGATGGTGGTCTCTGACGCCGGTCTCCGGAGATGGTGGTCTCTGACACTGGTCTTCAGAGATGGTGGTCTCTGACACTGGTCTCAACTGCTGGTCTCTCACGGTGATCTCTAAGGCTGGTCTTTGCTGGCCTCTGCTGGCCTCTGCTGACCTCTGCTGGTCTCGAGTGTTATCTTTGCTCACTGGTATCTAGCGTCGGTCGCTAACGCTAGCCTCTAACTCTAGTCTGTCCCGCTAGCCTATAACTTTCGTGTCCCCACCGCTGAGCCAGTGGTCTCCATTGTCGTCTCCCCGCTATCCCCCGCTTGTCTCCTCAGCTGATCTCCTTAGGTCTAACGCTCTAACGCTGCCCCTCCCCTCCCTTCCCCCGCCTCTTGTCTCCAACGTCGCTCTCCGAAGCTGATTTCGAACGCTGACGGCAGAACCCAATGAACCGGTTTTCACTTTCTGTCTCGACGGGTGTGGTCTCCTCAGTCTCTGGTCCATGGTCTATGGTCTCGACGGTTTATGGTCCATGGCCCGTGGTCTTTGCAGTTCCATGGTTCATGGTAGCTGTGGACTGGACAGTGGCGTGTCGGCCCGGACCGGGGGTCTGGTCCCTGGTGATCCTCACTCCCCAGGGACCGGGGGTCTGGGCCCTGGTGATCCTCACTCCCCAGGGACCGGGGGTCTGGGCCCTGGGGAGCGGGGAGTGCTGAGCGTCCTCTGGTGAGATCTGTCCGACATGTCAAACGGGGGTATGATGACAGCGGCGGTATGGGAGGGGTAGAGGAGTGTGGGGGGGGGGGGGAGGGGGAGGACGGGGACCGGTCAAAGGGGACACGCTTAGAGCCTTAGAGCATGGGACGACAGGCATGGAATAAGGCTGCGGAACTTTCACGCTACTAAAACTGGACTATAAAAGGTATCAGTCGAATGCTGATGTTCAGTTTAACGACACAGCGTTATCGAAGCAAATTCTTCACTGCTCTTCTACCTAATTTTACGATTCGAGAATCTGCATACCGGATGTTAACTATGGAGCTTATTAACCTTATTCATACTAAAACACAAACGCGTTGGCGTAGCAGTAGCGGTTTGCAATTAGAAGTGAATTTATTGCTTTACATCAAATTTATGCAAATCGAACTGCTTTATTGTAGCTGTTTGGAACGCAGCTTAGACAATACAAACGCAAAATGAACAAAACAATCCATTTAACGAGTCGGGGGAGAGCCATGAAGTTACCTCATTTATCCATCATCACAAACATCAACCGGCTTCCCGAAGCTCAGTCACCCCGGGGGCACCTCGAGTGCATTGTTCTGACGTAATAGACCCATCCAGCCCCTGAAGCTGTGGCGCCCGACGTCCTTGACGGATGGTACTTAAAACGGCTCCACATCCCTGTCTGCAGCGTCGTCGAGCAGCCTCGCCGAGCGGGGGCGGGGGCGGGGCGGTGGGGAGGGGAGGGGCCCCGGGCCGAGCTGTCTGATTACCATCACACGAGATGGGCTAGAGGGGTGCGCCGCCTCCTCAGTCGTGGCGAGGAGGCGCTGCTGAACGGAGCGGCCGAGAGCTGTGGAGCTGCTGAGCTGTGGAGCTATTGAGTTTTAGGGCTGCTTGGCTGCGGCTGCGGCTACGGTTGCTGTTGAGCTTTGGATCTGAATCGAGGAGCTGTCGAGCTGAGGAGCTGTCAAGCTGAGGAGCTGTCGAACTGTGGAGCTGTCGAGCTGTGAGGGTGGGGAGCTGTGGAGCTGTGCGGGTGAGGAGCTGCAGACAGGAGTTGACCTCGAACTATAGAGTCTTGAGCTACCAATTCTTCAGCTGCCGGGCTGGTAAGCCCTCACCTACCAAGGTGCCGAGCTGTGAAGCCCTGGATTTCTCCACGGCAGCGGGCTGGTCAGCGTCAGAGCGCCATGCGGCGTTTATGGCCTCGGAGAAGCCGACCGGCGGCAGCGCCCCAGCACGGTATGTGACCCTTTCCACACCTCACCACACCTCGCGCCCGTACTCCACACCACAGCAGGCTGCTCCGGGCCGAACCGGACCGCTCCTAACCGCTCCAGACCGCTCCAGGCCGCTCCAGATCGCTCCAGGCCGCTCCAGACCGCTCCAAACCGCTCCAAACCGCTCCAGACCGCTCCGAACCGCTCCGAACCGCTCCAGGCGGCGCCAGGCCGACCCAGGCCTCGTTCCGCTATGTGGGCCGACCCGAGTGGCTGTAACCCTGATACCCTCACCTATGATCCGGCCCCGGCTGACCTGGGTCGGCCCTCTCATGTTTATTGTGGTTGGCCCGAGCGCAATGCATCAGGCATGCGGTCAGCTGAATGACACTCATTGGTTCGTCGATGGCGCTCAAATGGCCCTGTACTCTCGGGCACGCGGTCGTATTTGCTGTCTAATGGCATGGCTGAGTGCAAACACCAATAGAATGCGCCGCGGCTGACCTGGATATTTGAATACAACATGGGCGGGTAATGAGCGAGCCGGACGCGCAGGCCGGGCGTGTTGGCGACACAAATGTGAGAAGTGACTGCCAGGCACGCAGCACTGCTGGCTCACACGACAGCCATGACCGAGTGGCGACAGACGACAGACGACACGCGCCTGAGTCGACAGAGGGGCTCTCATCGAGTGTTGACAACGGACGCGCACAGGTGGACCCCGTGTGTGCGTGTGTGTCTGTCTGCTGTGCACGCACTGTGGGTCGGCTGAGCATCGTTATGAAAGCAGAGCTCATCGTCACACTTGGCTTTAGTAGTGTCTGCTGTCGAGACGTCTCTAGAGCTTCCATGTAGGTACTATAGTCTCGCTAGTCACTAGATAATTGGTAGTTCAGTCGGGGGCGGCGCGACGGATTTCGTCTAGTGAGGCAGAGCTTTCCGTGGCCTCCGAAAAAATACCCCCCAATTTACATTTCTCTTTTTTGGATTTTGTCACTCAATTCTGATATTCAGTAATACAAAATAACATTTTTTTGGGGGGAAAAGAACACAAATCGGTGATATGGGCCTCAACAGGAGCAAACACCACCGCTAAAATCCTCCCCCCCCCCCCCCTGTTGTGCCGCCCCTGGTTAAGGTACTCCCAATTCAAGTCGCCCATTTACCCTGTGTTGCAGGGGAGACCAACCCATCTGTCCTGTGTTGCAGGGGAGACCAACCTGTCTGTGCTGTGTTGCAGGGGAGACCAACCCGTCTGTCCTGTGTTGCAGGGGAGACCAACCCATCTGTCCTGTGTTGCAGGGGAGACGACGCGTCTGAACCTGTTCCAGTCCATCAACAACGCCTTGGATACGGCGCTCACCACTGACAACACGGCCGTCATCTTCGGCGAGGACGTCGGCTTCGGCGGCGTGTTCCGCTGCACCGTCGGCCTCCAGGACAAGTCAGTGTCCCTGCTCCCTCCCTCCAGGACAAGTCAGTGTCCCTGCTCCCTCCCTCCAGGACAAGTCAGTGTCCCTGCTCCCACCCTCCAGGACAAGTCAGTGTCCCTGCTCCCACCCTCCAGGACAAGTCAGTGTCCCTGCTTCCTCCCTCCAGGACAAGTCAGTGTCCCTGCTCCCTCCCGCCAGGACAAGTCAGTGTCCCTGCTGTCCCCTCTCCCATCCCCCAGCACTCCATCTTCCCCTCATCTTGTTTCTGCTCACGTTTTGCGTGCTGCCTCTGACTGTACAATGATAGGTCGGCTCGAGGGTGTGTGTATGTTTGTGGTGTAGACTTAATGAGTCGGCGCCTTACGATGGACGGAGGCTGAATGTTTTCTGGAGTCTGTTCAATCTGCAGCAGGCTCTTACCTTGAGCGAGGACGGACTGCGCAGTCGTCGCGGTTTTATGCGACAGCAAACAAAGGAGCAAGCCTCTGAACATTGGCCCACGACCTCCGGCACGAACGGCCTTGTGAGCAGGACCTGTGACCTGTGACCTGTGACCTGTGACCTGTGACCTCTGACCTGTGACATGTGACTGCAACCTTTGACCTCTGACCTCTTACCTGTGCCTTTTTACCTTTGACCTCTGACATGTAACCTCTGACCTGTGACCTCCGACCTGTGACATCTGACCTGTGACATCTGACCTCTGGCCTCTGACCTGTGACCTGTGACATCTGACGTGTGACCTCTGACCCCTCCCGGCAGGCACGGCAAGGACCGGGTGTTCAACACGCCGCTCTGTGAGCAGGGGATCGCCGCCTTCGGGATCGGTCTGGCCGCCGCCGGCGCCACCTCCATCGCAGAGATTCAGTTCGCCGACTACATCTTCCCGGCCTTCGACCAGGTCAGATCACGGACCGGGTCAGACTGGGTCACACTGGACACCGGGTCAGATCTGGTCAGGTGACTTCAACAGGCGGGCAGGTAACAGGCTGGATCAGACGTTGGTGTGACCACAGGGCCAGCTAGAATTCCCGATCATGCCCGCTAACAATTTGCCGGATTTGATCTGGGATCGAACTGAACTACGCACTCACCTGCATGCCATGTTTGACGTCAGATTGATAATTAACGATAGGTCATGACCTTGTGACCTGTGGCTTATAAGTCGTGACTGGTAACTACCGATCGTGTCAGATCGTGTCAGGTCACTTGTCGTTTGTCAATGTTTCAGAATTTATAAATTAAGGTGAACAAAACAGCTGCCTTTGGATGACTCTTTTCTCTAATTTCACTGTAACCTTTCCTCTCCCCTTTAGAAAATGTTGTCATTTGCAGCAGCTGGTTCTGAGGGCTGAGTTTTGGCAGGGACGTATTATTTTCCACTCTTGATCCATATTTTGAGGCATTAATTTTCCACTCCTCAAGCTGCCTTCAAGGCAATCCCAGGACCCTGCCGTTTGTAGCCAGTAAGGTTAGATGTTGATCTGCAGCCTGTATCGGCCTTGTAAGTTGACATGTGATCCGTGCCTCCGTGTGACCTGTGATCCCTTTTGACCCCTATGTGACCCGTGGGACCCCTTTTGACCACCTGTGACCCCTATGTGACCCCTATGTGACCCCTGTGTGACCCCTATGTGACCCTGTTATTCCTATGTGACCCCCTGTGACCCCTGTGTGACCCCTGTGACCTGTGTCAGATCGTGAACGAGGCGGCCAAGTTTCGGTACCGCTCTGGCGGCCTGTTCAACTGCGGCAAGCTGACGATCCGCGCGCCGTGCTCTGCCGTCGGGCACGGCGCCCTCTACCACTCCCAGTCGCCTGAGGCGTTCTTCGCGCACGTGCCCGGCATCAAGGTGACGTGGGTGACGGGTGGAAGGGGGGGGGGGATGAATGAGAGGGGAGGGGACGTGCCGGGGAACGGGGATGGTTTGCTAGGGAGTGTGAGCCGAGATCAGTTCGGCGCAGGGAGGATTTCCCATTTAAGGGGCAGCCAAGCCACGAAACAGCAGCGCCAAAAGGAACGGCGTCAGCAATGCTGTTGGTGCCGACGAAATTTACTGTTCCTATTCTTGCAATGAGTGCATAAAGTGTACTCACGCTTGTGTTAGTATTTATAAAGTATTTATATTTAACCGTGACGCGACACTCAGAATAACCGTTTTTTTTAATCGGAGAGTGTTTGTATGGTCAATACATTGCTCATCTGTCTGGATATCGTATATCAACAAAGCATTTATTATTGCTTGTTATTTTTATTTATTTTGTAAATCAAATAATCAAACAGGCCGAGGTTGCACTCCGATCTATCTCTTTTGTTAGGTCGATGACACTACATGACCAAACTGTCGATGGTGATTGCTGGTCACTCTTAGCAACTGCTCGCTGCGACAAAAGCCCAACAACCACCACCACCATCATGGTGCGTTATCAGAGTGATCACCACCCTATAGTCGTCTAACTAGCTCCGCCTCCCACTCGGTCAGGTGGTGATCCCGCGCGGCCCCATCAAAGCCAAGGGTCTGCTGCTGGCCTGTATCCGCGACCCAAACCCGTGCATCTTCTTCGAGCCCAAGGTGCTGTACCGGTCGGCCGTGGAGGAGGTGCCCGTCGCCGACTACACCGACACCATTGGGAAGGCCGACGTCCTCCTGGAAGGTGGGTAACGTGGGGGGGGGGGGGGGATCTGGAAGGGGCTAGAGGCAGAGCGATGATGGTTGGAGGAGAGGGGAGGGGGTGGAAGTAGGACTGGGGTGGGACGAGCGTCGAGCGGGGATAATTTGATTGAATTGGGAATAATGGGGACAGGGATTGGACGAGAGGCGGGTGTAATGATAGGCTGAGCTTGGAACGATGGGTGGAGTTGGATAAGGACAGGTAGCTCTATGCTGCGTGAGGGTGCTAGCGGTTTAACCCGCGCCGTACCGGGGGGGGGGGGGGGTTT